>JAPYZF010000619.1:0-53178 GCA_030523045.1 Meteorus cinctellus | reverse complement strand
GTTCACGCTGTTTTTTACTCTCCCATGAGTATAATAATAGGTAGAGTGGATAAAAATGGAAAATTCCCGACCCAGGCATAACTGGTGGTGACTGTACACTTGGATTTCGAAACCTGTTGTATGAGTGGTCGGCAGTTGACCAATCATGGAATCCAACATATTTTCAATTGGAATTGATTGGTCACGGTTGTTTCTCTGATTTGAAAATTGTCTTTGTTTGATAAGTATTTTTTTGAATATCGATATCTGCCAAATACACTCATTTCGAGTTTAATGTGTTGGCGGCATCGAATGGGAGGTATTTGGCTTTCATCTGTAGTCAGAATGAAGCGTTTCAACTTCATCTTCGTCAACAACTTGACGCGTCTTTTGACGACGAACCTGGGTCTGAATGCATTGCGAGATGATTCCCTATTCATCAGTAATAATGACCCGGAAAACCATGTACCTTTGAAGTAGCCAATTGGTTTCTCTGACAGCGAATGATCACTCCACTCATGGAATTTAGGTTAATCATAATTATCACATGATATTCATCAACGATTCACATTATGATTCAGATGTAAATATAGTACTGATAAATCTTCTGCAAATATAGTTCATAATCCATAAATATTCTGTATTCTCAAGGGACAAAAACTATGGGCGGTAATACGCGCATGACTTCACGCTCCTACACCATCCAATTGAAAGATAAATACGCTACAGAATGTTTGTTGATTGGTCATCACAAATTGCCGGTATAAAAAATGTTAGACAAATAAAATTGTTACTAAAATAGTTGACAAATTTCATCCAAAAATAATCGTTGACCGTTGATACATATAAATGAATTTACAATTAATAGGTTAAACACTGTTCGTATATGCTATACTGTACATATTCATTTGAGATTTGCGATGGAAGTGAGATCTACTGGTAAAATTATGAAATAATACAATGGCGTTCACATCTCTGCCATCAGACTCGATACACCAAATATAAAGAGTTGAATTGAATTTTTCATTTCTATGGTTACACATGTGTTAATAATTTAGGTGAGCAAATTCGTGAATAAATCTGTATTATCAATCAAATTAATTTTTCAATAGTTCATGTAAAAAAAAACCTCATGAAACAGTAGTGATAACAATAGTAATAATAATCATTATTATCATCATTATCTTTCCTCTTTTGCTCAGTTCTCCATCGTATCATTACACACCGCTCACTTGATTTAGGCTACTACCGAATAAGACGCATATTTATTTTAGTACAATTTATCAATCACCCAATTTATTCCTATTTTCCGAATTTTTTCTTACCTATCCCGGTTTTCAATTTGTTCATTTATAATGTTTATATCATTATTAAATACGGATTGTTGTGACACATTGAAAAACCTTTTCGTTACAGTATAACACAATTTAATTTTGGTGGACTATTTGATAGTCTGGCTTTTTAGTTTTCTATTTATTTTCCATTGCTCACGCTCGATATTTTGCTTATATTTGCTAGCATTCTATTTTTGTTTCGGTCTTGTGATATAATTCATGCGTTGCCGTTACGGATTATGGCGAATGATTTTGTAAATCCCCGTCAATCGGCTCCTTAAATCTTAAGAATTGTGATTAAAGTGTCAACAAAACATATACAATATCTCGTTGATTTTTCCATCGTGTGTTCAAATGTGTTTAAATACCATTTCATTGTTTGATATAAATCGCTTTGTTTACTTCGTAATGAAACAATACTTGGGGGATAATTTGTGTGTACTGAGATTACAAGACGAACTGTGTGGGTATTTATGATCCATTGATGAATAAATAAGTGATTTGATAACATAACCTTATTATTGGGTAAACATATATGGGATGAGAAAAATAAAATTATCTTTATAAGTGAAAAATATTTTACTTTCAGAAATCTATGTATCTCTTATTCAAGACCTGGATCGAACTTTGACTGAAAACATTTGGAGTGAAGAATACTCATCCAGTCAACATAAAAACAGGGGAATATTGGAAATGTAATGATTCAAATATTTATATACGGTTGAAGGAGGAGAAAAATGATAAAAAAACACTCGGTTAAATGGAACAGCGATTGTGAAAAAGTATTTGAAAATAAGGAGGTGGCAGTGTGATCACATCGAAGTCGAGAATGAAGAATTTTCTCAAGTCTCTTGGTTTAGATATTCTATATTTAGATGAGAGACAGGACTCTATATGTTGAAGTTTGAGTAACACAGTCGTGTAGTGTCGTGCCGAGTAGAGTGAAAGAGATAGAAAATAGATATCCAGTGCGGCTTCTTGCTCGATCTCGGTGGATCCCACACTCATTATTTTCTACCTTTGTAATGGACCATTGCCAAATGTTCCCCATCTAGTCACTAATGAATTTTTCTTAACACCGCGGAGTCTATCAATTCATGTTTTTCTTCCTGGTCTCTTTTTCTTAAACTGTAAGGTATGTGCCAACAAACTTCTCCTATTGAAACAGGTGCAAATAGCACAACTTCATTTTCATGGTGGCTGTACAAGGGAATCGAATTACTATCGATGAATAAAAAACTAAACTTAAAATAAATTTATGAGTCTGAGAACAAAAATACTTTCTGTTTATATATTGGTTTCATAATATTTTTTGTTTCTTATAGCAATAGACAATGGTGGTAGTTGCTGGCGACGATGGTCACGAAATACCGATGTGTAAGTATGGATTGAGGAAAAAAACGAAACAATAGAATATATTGTATTGAATAATGTCACTCATTCTTCTTTCTCCACTTGTTCTTCAGATGAAGATAGTTGTGCAAAAATTGAATGTCGCTTGACAGAATTTGAACGTCGCGATGCAATGACAAAATTTCGGTGGGAGATGAAGGAGATTGTAGTGATCGTCGGTGACAATTGCACACTGGATGCACAAGTGAATGATGAATTTGTGGATCTATCTATGGTTTTGCGATTTAGTCCACATTCAACAGTCCGACAATTGAAATATGCAATTTCTACACGTTTACAAGATCATCCTGTACTTGATAGTTTCTGTATACACATTAATACAAATTCATCGACAGATTCGATTGAACTAGTTGGTGACAGTAAAACAATCAAGGAATTTGATTTGGCCGACACTAATGAAATGAAAATTGTCATAAAACGAATTAGAAAGGAGGATCAAACTGAACACCGACGTGTGTGCAGGAATGACATATTTCTTGAAATGCTAGTTGTCAATCATACTCTACATAAAACGCCAGATTGGGTGAAAATATTATTTGTTAATGAAACAAATACAGTTCAACAATTGTTTGATAATTTACAAGAAGAAATATCAGTGAATGGTTTCAAAAGAGAAGATATGTTTCTGCGATCATCTCGAATAACCATGGCCATTGATGATTCTGATAAAACATTAGGAGAAATGGGGTTCGATTTTACCGAATGCGATTCGATAACATTACTGATCCGAAAAGATTGTACAGAAGATGTGGCGGAAGCGCCGAGTCAAGGTTATTACAAAACATCTAGGCCTGATTGGATACGCCCTGTAGATAAAATGATAACATTGACGGAAATATTGATGGCACCGGGTGGAAAATTTGGGCGTCGCGAATCGCCTGAAACTGAGTCGAAACCTGAAATAGTTTATGTTGGTCTTATTAATCAGGCAATGACTTGTTATTTGAACAGTTTGCTTCAAGCACTTTACATGACACCAGAATTTCGGAACGCACTCTACAATTGGGAATACGTTGATGGTTCAGAAAAGGATGCAGCAAATAGTATCCCCTATCAATTACAAAAGCTTTTTCTGAATTTACAAACTTCGAAAAAAAATGCTGTGGAAACGACATCGCTTACCAAAAGTTTTGGATGGGACTCAACTGAGGCATGGCAACAGCATGATATACAAGAATTATGCAGAGTTATGTTTGATGCATTGGAACAAAAATTCAAGAATACTAAACAGGCTGATTTAATCAATCGATTGTATGAGGGTAAAATGATTGACTACGTTAAATGTCTGGAGTGCGGTACAGAAAAATCACGAGAAGACACATTTCTGGATATCCCATTGCCAGTGAAACCATTTGGTAGCGCAGTGGCATACAATAGCGTTGAAGAAGCTTTACGTGCATTTGTTCAGCCTGAAACCCTCGATGGCGTGAATCAATATTTCTGTGAAACATGTAATAAAAAATGTGACGCGCATAAGGGCTTGAAATTCAAAAAGTTTCCATATATATTGACGTTACATCTGAAACGATTTGATTTCGACTATAATACATTTCATCGCATCAAATTGAATGATAAAGTGACGTTCCCGGATGTATTGAATGTGAATTCATTAATACCATCATCGACAGATAATCTGGAATCACCGTCAACTGAAGAAGATGTTGGAACGGGAGTAAAATGTGATGACAGTTCAACAACAGACAGTGGACATCTTGATGAATGTTTGCCGTGTGATAATGGAATTATCACGAGCCAAACTGGCCTCACGAATAACGATCAGGATGATGATGAGGGTATTTATATAAGCAATTGTCCATCAACATCGAGTATTCATAGTCAAGAAAATGAACGCAATCGTAGTAATCGTGATGATTGTGGTTTTTATAAGTATGATCTATTTTCGATCATGATTCACAGCGGGAGTGCAAGTGGTGGACATTATTATGTATATATAAAGGACTTCAAAACGCAAGAATGGTTGTGTTTTAATGATCAAAACGTATCGCCAATAACATTAGATGATATTCAAAAAACTTATGGTGGTGGTCCGAGCCGGGCGTTTTATAGCGGGGCCTACAGTACCAGTACCAATGCTTATATGTTGATGTATCGGCAAATTGATTACGAGCGCAATTGCTTACCGATGAGCGTTGAAGACTTCCCAAAACATATACAACTGCTTCTGAAACAAATGAAAGAACAGGAAGAGAAAAAACACCACGATCGTAGTAGACAAATGTATAAAATTTCAGTATATTGTCATCATCCAGTCGAGAGAATGTTGTGTACAGCGAGGATTTTTTCTGTTCATGAGGAATCATTGTCGGAAACGGTTGAAAAAGTATGTTCAGCATTTTCTCTCGATCATGTAGTCACTTTGGATCAATGTCGTCTGGTTAATTATGATCCGACTTATGATACAATTGAATGCAGTTATGAGGGCCGAGAAGATGAAACAATTGGTTCAATTATACAGTCAAGCCGAGCACATGAATCGAGTCGTCCAAGAGTTACAGATATGTTGTTGGAAATTAGAAGGAAAGATAAGAAATTTGAAAATTATCAGCCAGGGGAGATAAGTACTACAGTTTTTGTTGCCGATATCGTTGCGAGAAAAATTGTTGATGGTCCATTCACTGTTCGCGTGCCGTTGACAATTTCAGTAGCTGATTATAAAAAAATTTTGAGTAAATTGACTCATATTTACCCGCAACAAATGTGTTTAGGGGGCGGTGGACTTTCAAAAGATGGAAGAAAAATTGAGACGTCAGACACTCAGTTGTGTAAAGAGGGCTTTTACAGTGGTTGTAAAATATTTATTGAAACGCGATTGGATATGGATAAAACGAAACTATTTCGTGATGTACCGCCAAAGTCAATGTGGAATTTGTATGACAATATAGTTATGATGCATGTATATATGCCAAATATCAGTGAAGAAATAATGAACGAATTGAATATACCGGCGTGGGGTAGTGAAAAAAAAGAAAGAGAAATCGATAAATCAATTGGTATTGCAAAACTATCGAATTGCGATACGAAAACTGAGCGAAACGATCTGGAATTAATTCCACAAAAAAATAAGGATGATGAAACGGTTGGTGAAAATGAAGAATGGCAAGAGCAGAGTAACAGTGAGGACAGTAGTTTGAGTGACAGTGACAGAACATTAGTCGGTGACGCGTCTGAGGATGATGACTTTGCCGGTCTAGCTAATGTTGATCAAGAATCGTATTCACAAACTGCGAATGATTGCAGAGATATCAATGAGAATTTGGCTGAAGATTTCTTGAGAGTTGGTGAAACATATGGTGATCCAGTTGAACGATTGAAAATTTATGTTCACAGACAGATGAAACGTAATACACTGAAAAAAAAGTTGGAGCCCATATTGAAAGTTCCAATAAAATATTTCAAAGTAATACGACAAATAGTTGAAAATAATGAGATGACTGGAGTCGATATTAGAACACCGACGGGCGCATTTTCTAACAGTGAAACGTTAACGATTAAATTATGCCGTGCAATTCGTGATGGGGATTTCACAATGAGATTATATTTACTTAGACTCAAACGTAATTTAGCAATGGATCATGAATATCTTTGCGAATTTATGGTCTTCAAAAACTCGACAGTTGGACATATAAAACGTGAAATGATTGTCACATTGAAGGAAAATCATAATATCGATATTCCGTATGAGAGATTACGATTGAGAAAAAAACAGTCGGAAGCACCAGGTGCCATTTTGTTCGAAGATATGACAATTGAAAGCTTCATGAAGATTGATGAAGATCTTGATGATCTCAGCAGTGGTGAATTTTTCGTTCAAGAATTACCGGATAAAGAAATTGTCACGAATTCGAGCCAAATTGTTTTATATGCATGGCGATATTATCCTGCATCCAAAAAATGGGATGAAGAACTGCATGAAATTGTTCATGAGACACGATCTACAGCAGAAATTAAAACGAAGGTACGGATAAATTCAATTCGATTGCAGAGATATTGTTTCATAATATCTGTTAGTCACATTTCCATAACGTTATTCGGAATATTCTTTTCAACTTCAGTCGCAATAATTTCTGACACTTATTTGTTGGCACTCTGGAGTGAGTATTCGTCAATCGATGACATTGAACTAGATGTAACTTTCAGGAAAAAGTGTTCTATCCACCTTGCGTCTCCAAAGCTTGAACAAGTCATAGTCTGTTATTTAGCGCTCCGAAAATTTGTATGATAATAGTCGGAAAGAATTTTGAATTAATTTCATAGTGATCGCTATTTACACCGGCGAAAATTGATTCTGTACTGTATTCGCCACATATTTTCTCCCATTTTTGATCGAGTATTTTGAGTGATGAAATCCTCACATTTTTATGGTCAAAAACCAGTGTCAATGATGAAGAAAACATTCAATACTGCGGTACAAAAATACTCAATCAACTTTTTGGAAAGAAAATAGTAAAAAATGAGAGATGAAACCAATCGGAAAACTGCAGCTAGGGGTAGATTTTCGAGAACATTTTATCACGCCCCCTTGTATCTGTAATGTTTTTTATTGAATATTATAATTCTTCCTTTTTGTTACAGTTGTCGGAAATATCGGGTATACCCGTAGACAAAGTAACATTCACTAAAGGAAGATTCCCAATTGAGTCTGAATATGAATATCGACGGAGACAAGAATGTTTAGAACGTTGGGAACAATTCTCCGAAGACGACTGGACGACGTGGTGTGGCCTCGTGGACACTATATTCTACAGGTACTTTAAATTCGTATTCCTTAATATCAATACTCTTCACTGAGGATCCGGTCCATTATGAATGTGCCACACACTTAAATTCGTTTAATGGTTGGTCGATGTGTCAAGTAGTTGGAAAATTTACAAAACATCTGGACTCAAATATGATTCATTAAGATTATTTTGATGAATTGAGTGAATCAGATGGATATGTCGTATGAAAATTAGTCCTTGATTTTTATCGATTCTATTTCGGACGAAACTTTTATGTTCAATTGAGAATGGGTGATCCGAAGAACAACTTCGATTTCTAAAGATACACTGAAATTTCGTTGCACAAGAATTGAAAACGATATCGGGTAATAAGATTCTTAATAGTTTCGACCTTTCTAGATCTAAAGTCTTGTGTGTGGCATTCATATTTGCTTTCTAAGAACATGCCATCGGTTCAATCAAGTTCAACGAATTTTTCAACCCCAATAATTATGTACATCGATTTATATCTTTCTTTGTACACCTGCAGAGACAGTTCGGAGGACGATTTAACACCAGTGACAGATGAAGATTATGGTCTGCGCTCAATAAATCATCGGCGTGTGCGGCGCGCACGATTTGATGATCCAAGTTGGAGTCCACGGCGTGAGCGAGCGTTGAAAATATTTGTCGACGATAAATGATCCAATGACATTAATATCGTCATTTTTGATAGACAACGCCAAATGTAGCACTGAAAAAAAACTTGTATAGGTAATAATCATGTGTGATGCAATGGAAAATAAGAAGAAAAAATGATATGAAAGTGTCGTAGAAATGAAAAGAAGGAAAAAAAAAAGTAATAATTGCGTTCAATTTCAATTGGTACGTCATACCGTAGCAGTAATCGTCGTTAAACGATTCTTTTCTGCCTGCTAATTTGGGTGACGAAGTAAAAAAAAATCTCACTTATAATTGATTTTCCGGACATTCTGATTAGGTTTCTCTGCTTTTATTCAGTTTCATCCTTTCGCATTTAGCACCCGTGAATTTCAAACTTTGCATTCAATATCAAAATCGAGCTTACATATCTGTAATAAGAAATATAATGACCGGGAATATATTAAAAACCAAACTTATAAATATAAAAAAAAAATGGGAATCTGTGAATAGCTGGGCGAAGAAGACAAGAGGCACACGAAGTTAAAAGAATTAATAGTAAATAATCAACGAACATCAGAATGCCAATTGGTCTAATTATTCTTGGATTATTTTAGGATAAATAAAGACAAGTCAACCGCAAACCAAGGTTGGGGCCGGTTACGATCATATGGAGATTTCTCTTTGTATCATACGCTGTAGTTATGGAAAGAAATTATATTTATAATTATCAATTAAAATGACGTAATCAGCATGACCCATTATTGTGCTTGATTATGACGTGTATTTAAAGAAAAAAGAGAAGAGAAGGAGAGAAAAAAACACAATCGAAAATCGTTTGATATATTTTGTTCTACGCCGCCTGATGTACTAATAACTTGCATCTATTGGAGAAAACAAGGAAAATTGTAAAAATGATATTGCCAATTTTCGTTTTTTTTTTATTTACTTCTATTTTATCGTCATTTCAGTTTGTGTTGACTTCATCAATGATTGAACCACTGGAAAGGGCCATATCAAAAAGAAAAACTGCTAATCATGTAGCTTAATTAACTTGACTGTTTGTTTTTTTATTTCACAAAATATGTCACACTTTGATATGAAAATGGAAAAGTGAACAGACCTAAATGTATATTTGCGTAGATATATTCGACTATACGTCATTCATGTCAGTTATTGCATCAATCAATCATTAAGTCCGAGTGCAGTTACGTTCGTGAAGATTCAATTTCGCCTATTCGCGTTTGATTGACAAAAAAAAAAGTAGTAACAACAAAAAAAGGATGAAATTAATTTGAAAAATTGATAACTTTCATTAAACATGCCTGCGCATATATTAATGTGCGATTGTGAGCGGAGAATATACATTGTACACAAATGGATATATTGAAAAAAAAGAAAAAAAAACACTAACGCGATGCAGGAAAAGCGTTAGAGTAATTGGGAGTGCAATTTTATTTTCGAATTTATTTCAGTAGATAACACTCTTGGCGACTCTGTTGATGGAAAATCTTCTCATTATTGTTATTATTATTATTATTATTATTATTATTATTATTATTATTATTATTATTTTTACTATTATAACTATTATCATTACTATTAATATTATTGATATGTTGATTGCGGATAAAGAGGAATCATGTTTTTGATTTGAGGAATTTATGTTTTTATTTTATGTATAGTTCTTTCATTACCACACATTCGCAATAAAAGAAAGAGCGTTTTATTCTGCATATTCCATTCATTGTGGAATGCATACAGAAAAAGAAATGAGGAAAATCCATATGAAAGCGTCGTTACGGATAATTCGTTTGATCCTACATATACTTTTTCTGTAATATTGAGTTTCGATTTTTTATCTTATTATTTTTTCCCGGATCATTCAGACTCACATTATTTATTTTTCGCTTTACATTTTATGTGAACAACCATTTTTTTTCTTGTATCCATCATCATCATAATTATTATTATCATTATTAATTCATTTTTAATTTATTTTTCGTTGGACAAAGGGAAATTTTTATGGAACAAAAAAAAAACGAAATATTCAATAAAAGCAAAATAATAATTACTATAATTATGGCAGAGTGTACAGTACAGATGAAAAGGAGCTGCCAATGGAGTATTGAAGCTGACTTCTTTTTTGTAAAATAAAAGAACAAACAAATCAATCATCTAACATAGATATCTTATCCAATTTACGATTTTTTTTCATCTATTTATTCTGTTTAATATTCATTTTACATAGGCTAATTATCCTTCACTCGTTCTCACATAAATAAAATTGTAATAATATATATTTTTTGTTTTTTTTCCTCGAAGAAAAATCACGATTCAATATCTCGCGACAATAAAACATATTTACACACGCGAAATAGTTTGTTTTTTCCAAATTCCCTTGTTCAATCTTTTTTTTTTGTACGTAACTGTATGTTAGAAGTGAGAATGAATCTCCCCTCATGCAAAATGATGAACATGTTTATTTTGTTGATAAAATAAAAATATAAAATAAAGACATTATGGATGATGTTTGTAACGATTATTTCGTTGTATCAGGTAAAACGTAGTGGTATGGAAAAAAAAGTTTGGCGAAACGTTTTTTACGCGTGATCGATTGGAACGAAAGAACAGAGCGAGAATAAATAAGGGAGTGCAAAAAAATTGAGACTAAGGAAGAAAGGAATAGAAGAAAAAAAATAAGGGTCGTCGCCAGTGCATATCTCTATATCTTGCCGTTCGATCTCTCTCTTGAATTCTCCCGGCCGCCAGTATATTTACATGTATAATTTATATATCCCGACAACGAAAATGTAGAGTTCTTAAGGGCGGAGACGCATTGCAAGAGGAAGGAAGAAAGAGAGAAAGAGAAACGTTTCACTTTTTTTCTTTTTACGGCGGTAACCCATTATGTCTGTACAGTTTGGAAATCCAAATGGAATCTCTATTTATTTTTATCCCACAGATTTCTTCGAGAGTGTTTCATTACACCTATACATGTACATATTTATATACCAAAACAATTATAAAATTATCACACAATGTCATTAGTTCATTCATTCATATAAATTACATATTAATTTAAATCTCTTTTTGTTTCCATTTTTTCTTTTCTTAAATATATAAATTGCATTGTGCATGCAATCACTATGTATTTTGACTTTGTTCACACATGTTTTTCAGTGAATCGGTTAAGGGGGTATTCTCATTCAGAGCTTTCGACAATTACTCTAACAAATTATTTCAACATAAAAGAAAAAATGGCGTATTTACACTTTTTAATATGTATCTGTGGGTGCGCTCACACTTTTCATTTATAGATTTGAGTTCACATTTATCATCATTGGCATTTCCGATGATAAATGGCTGAAGTTCAAACTGTATGAAATATTTTGAAATACTGGTTGGCTATTGAAAAATAATTACTCGAGGGAAAATATATTTCGAATCCCAAATAACTTCAATTTGAAATTAGCCGGGAAAAAAAATTCATGGAACTAATCATGATAAATTCATATAAAAGTTGGATGACATTTTGGACATGAATTAGTCCATTATTTTTCGAAATATTACACCCTCCAGTTTGTAAAACATAATTGTGAAAAAATCCAATCCAAATTTCTCAACATTCACTCCCTTACATTCGCTGATCATATCTCACATGTTTCACATTTTTCTTATTTTCTTAATCCAACTGGTCCCCACAGCACAAAAAAACAAATAAATTAACAATAACTTCCTATCGGGAAGTTAATCATACAGAGTAATGAAAGAAGAAAAACAAAAAAATTTATTCCTTCTTTCCCTGAAACACGAGAATACCTCTTTAACATTAACTAAAATGTAGATAAAAAAACTATTCACGCCTATATTTTTGTTCTCGACGCTGATTTCGTTGCAGATATCCAATATCTTTATAATTAAATAGTTGCGAATCCGATAAGCTGCCGTGTCACGGAATACCTTTGCGGTCAATAGTCTTATGGTACAGCTCGAAGATGAAAAAAAACGAAGAAAAAAGTGTAGAAAGAAATGGAGAAGAAAAAGAAAGTGAAGTCAACAAGGAAGGAAAAGGATATGTAAAAGGAGAGAATATTCTTATGGGATTTTTTTTCCTGCTAAATAATGCAGCACGAGAGGAATCGCCTCCACCTTATCCACCCTCTTTCTATTTTTCACCATAGACTTCACCTTCTCTTCTCTCTCGTTGCATTGTGACCGCGAGGGCGCAATTAATTACTGCGTGGCCGCGAGGTACCGAGCATTGTTGCATCTGTTCCGCCCGGTGATCCTGTACCGTTTTCTCTTGCCCGTTCACAACATCGGCATTTTACGCATACATATATACAGATACACACACATACATACATACATGCATATATATAGTGAGTGTTGTTATCCCTGGGCTCTTAGAGTCGGTTGATAAATTAAACTGCGTGTAAGTATTGGGCATTGATTCTGTAACGTGTGGTATTACACACGCAAGAAGAGAAAACTTGGATGGTGCTTATGGTACATCTAGAAAATTGTACCACGAGTTTTAATGATATCCCGAGGGAGAGCAAAGAGCTGAATTGCTAGTTATATTTTTTGACTACTGCTGAAGTTCAATGAAACAATTAAAAAAAAAACACAAAAGAATAAAAAGTGGAATGGAAATGAAGAAGATAAGTACAAAGTTGCAAGTTTTTGTCTGAGAATTTTAGTCTTGAAAATTAATATTGGAATATGGGTTTGATATGATAGATGTGTGTTCGAGTGCCAGTCGAAAAACATGAAATCTTTCAAATACTTTGCTTTTTCCTCTCGATATAGTTGGAGTTAGTCGAGAAGAAATGTATTGGATTGTATATGACTTTTTTATGTTGAATGTCTCCATACTAAATCTATTTAAATACATTTTTTGGTTGTGCGTTCATTTAACGCCATTGCTTTATGAATTTTTTCAGAAAGATGAATGAATTACAGGAATGAATAATAAGATATGATGGGATAACCACATAAATTTGAGCTGTTGGAGGAAGGAATTTGTGATGAGTTTACAGGACGGAATGTCAATTTCCAATCGAATCTTAACTCAATCTTAATTATGAATTTTCAGTCATTGTTAGATTGATTGAATAAATTAAAAGAATTTATTTTTACAACCCATCACATCAATTGAAACAATTGAATTTTATTCAGAGATGAAATGTGAATAACTAACAAAGCATTGTTCTTTTATTTGCAACAGTGAATGTATACACTTTAATTAGATTTATTTTCTGTTCAAATCCATCGTCGATGAGCATTATTTTTCCGTTTGTTGAGCCGAAATTCCGCCTTTGTTGCTAATTTAAATGAATATGAATCTATATAAGTAATGTTTGTTTGTTATTATTTTCAATGCTTTGGGTCATGATTAAATTGAATGGTAAAAAACTTTGAACTATTGGAATGCACAAGCTATGTTAGAAATTCACTCTCAACGTTTGATCTTTTCGTATTTATTCATTCATTTGCTCTATTTCAGATGTGCGCTGCCATGAATTTAGCACAAAAAGTAATCAATTCTCATGAACTATAATGTGCATACTATTTCCGATACATTTTTTCATATATTTCTCTTGTGTGATGTAGCAAATAATTTATGAATCTTCAATAAATTTGTACAAAAATTTTCTCTCGCATGAATTGAAAAACAAAGTGGAAAAAAAAAGGGTAACCAGTTTTTTTTGTTTCGCGTTCGTGTCGTTCCCATTGTTGCGTGCACACCGTGAACGGAGTGAGGTAGAGAACGATAAAAGTGATGGTGAAGGAGAAGGAAGAGGAATTTCGAGGTGGGATGTTGAAGATTTGCCCGGTCGTTGAACAAGGACTATACACATCCGTGCATTAATGCGAGTGAGAAGAGAAGATATGGCAATGTGGCAGAAGTAGAGAAAGAAGAGGAAGGAGAAGAAAAAGAAACAAGTCGCTTAGGGGCAGCAGAAAACGGACGTCGAATTACGAAACACCTGTTCCACGAAATAACTTCATCTACCGCGTGCATTTGTACTGTAAAATTTCAGTTAGGGACCCTTTCAGCTCCTGGCCATCGTGTTTCTCCAATACAAAATTGAAGAAGAAATAATACAAAAAATGGTAATAAATAAAAAGAGAAATGGCGAAGATGGAGTTATTGAAGGTATAACTTTTAATTCTCCTCAGTTTCGCTCTACTTGAATCATGAAGAAATATACACCGTCAAGAGTTAATTGCTCGCGAAAGAAATATTATTCCATCTTCTTTGCTTGCAAAAAAATGAGGCATCATTTTTTTATCGAACTTCGTAGATATTTAAGACAGAAAAGTCATAGAGATTTGATTTTTCGCCGAGGGTACAATTTTGACATTTTTTTTTTTTGCTTCAATATTTTCTCCATTTCCGAAAATGACAGCAATATGCAAACTACATTTATGAGTACACCGGAACGGGTTTCTTGACTTCTTATTTAACCATTGAATTTTATCGAATACAGATAATTGACATGATGATTTTGTGCTAAAAAAAAATTGATATGAGGTTTCAGAAATTTGACAATTGTTTCTCTCACAAATTCCAATAGTAAGTTTGGAACTTTTAATTCTGAATAACGAGCTATCGATAAAATTCTCGGCCGCAAAAGAAAAGCCACTTCAAACCATCTGGTAGAGAAAATAAAAAAAAATTAACAACATTAAAATCAGAACTTCCCAGTTGTATATTCCCTTTCAAATAAAGCCAAAGGAAGGAAAAAAAAAAAATAAAGAGACAAACTTGATACACTAACTGAAACGTCGAGCCAAAAAGAAGGTCAGATGTGGGTGAATAGGGGGAATCCAGGGGAGGAGACGACGAGATGAAAGTCGATTGTGTTCCGACTCTCAGAGGACATTATAAAAAAAGGAGAAGAAAAAGAATGAGGAAGAATAAACGCGGGCGCTGTTACACTGTCGCTCTTTTCAGGGTATATTATTACCGAGTAGGCGGGTTTGATATTATGCGTCTATTAGATTAGAATTGATGTTCATTGGTGCGTATAACCACCTTCAAACATTGTACCGTAATAGGAAATTGATCTCGACATTTAGTCATTTGGAATTTTTCTTCACTCTCTTCATTATTTTTTCTTTTTTTTTACCATTTTCATTTTTTCTCTTTAAAGAGGTGTGTGTTTCTTTACAATTTTTTTTCCACGTACAGTTTATCTCGTGACAGCACCACACTATGTCTCCATCATTTAAAATGCTCACTTGAACGACGTATGATTATAATGATAAGCCACGACGAGAGAACTGGTTTTTTTTAAACGAACGACTTGTTTAACAAGAATTCTTTTATTTTACTCCTTTTTGCTCTCGTTTTGACCTCCAAAAATCTCGCGCAATCTCACGGCGTATACGTACATGTATAAATCGCAAACGACTAAAAAATCACGAATGACTATAATTATCATTGCAGAATTTTATAGCAGAAAAAACTTAGTCTTTTGTTTTTGTTTACATTCGAATTAAATTCATGACAACAATTATATATAGTCTGATGGTGTTGTCGTTTCATTAATTGCTGCCAGTCGATATTGAGTTGGCTCTTGATTAATTTGATGACATGACGACACTGCTGATGATAATGTCGTTGTTGGTAATGTGACAACCGTCGATTGTTGATTAGCTGAATTTGAACTAAGATCACTGTAATATGCACTACTCGGTGCACTACTTAGAAATGGTCCGTCTAATTCTGCATCACTACCTGTATAACCAGTATTTTGGTATGATGGATTAACTTCACTTGTGTTGCTGCCACTACGTAGCGTTTGAAGATGATGATGATGATGATGATGATGTTGATGCTTATGATTTTGATTGTGACTCGGTGGAACTGGGGTCGTTGGACCATTTTCGTACATCTCATAATCTGGTTCTTGTAACCTGAAAAAGGTTTAAGTCATTGTTGAAGGTTCAGAAATATCAGGAGGAAAATTATCTGTCTAATTTTTTTTTGATTAATGGTGTTTTGATCCTAAACTTGTGAAACATTCAATTAAAAAATTCGATCCAAACGAGTATCAACTAATACACTCATACATTATGAGCAATCGGGTGCACAGAAAAATAGTATATTACATACCTAGGCCAGTAAAATAAGAAATGTCTCAGATCACATGTAATTGTCAGCCGAGGCGAAGCCGAGGTTGACTAACATGTGATCTGAGGCTTTCTTATTTACTGTGTGTATACTATTTTTCTGCTCGACGAAGCCAGGAAGCGGCACTTTCGTTTAGCGCAGCGGCCCGAAAGTTGCCGCTTTCTGGCCGGAGGGCAGAAAAAGTATATGGTAACAGTAAAATATAAAGATGGAAAACTACTTATTTTATACATAATGACATCTCATTTCGATAATTGTGGAATTTTCAATGTTAATAGTGAATAGCATCTATCATCATTCTATATGATGATTTAGTTTTCTGTCTTCTGTTTTATTTGAATTCCTAGATATTCCAATGCTAAGAATGCATCGATTACTGAGCGCAAAAAATGTTCATCGTGGGACGACTACTGCACAGCATAGTAAAGATTACCATTTCTGCAAAATGCGCGCTACTGGATTGAGTCCAGTGTTAATATAAGTCGATTGCATTAAATCGAATGGATGATGTTTTTGACCTCACAGCGACAATTAATGATTATTTTTCAGATAACCATTCCAAGCATAAGACTTGAGACATGTAATTGAAAAGAAAATCACCCAATGATAATTGAGATTGAATTGGTCATTAAATGAGCCTTTCATTCTAGCAACAATCACCAATCTTTATATTCCTAAATATATTTGTTTGATTGGTGCTGATGATACCCTGAGGGTATTCTTCGTTGAAAATTGTCACCATGATTTGTTACATTCCAATTATTCCACATTAGAAATATTGTTTCCATTCACTTCTATTCATGTTTGTTGTTTTGTTATTATTTCATAACTATTCGTATTGAATTCAATCTCACCTCTGATTGTGTCTACGTTCTTTCAACGTTCCGTTATTTTGACTGTCTCCACTGTACCTCCGATGCAGTCTCGCAGCATCCAATTCATGATACTCATCTTCTTCACCAGGAGTTGTTGTACCACCACCACCATAGGTTGAACTGCCACGTAATTGTAATTGCAAATCGCTGGCATAACTTGCCGTTTGTGAATCCAATTCGGCATACAATGCCTCATCAGTTTGCATATGTGTGTAATGATTTTCAACTGGTAAATTCATTGCACAGCGATGTGGTGGTAGACTTAATGGAGTGGCAACTACACCTGCAGCACCGCCGCCACGTCTAGAGCCGAGCCAAGACCAAACATTGTGACCTGTAGTTTGATAAACTATTTTCAAATTTTCCAATCCATATCATCGATATTTCATTTTATGTTATTTGTTATAATAATAAATTATCTCTTCGGTTTTCATTCCTTTTTTTTCTTGGTAATTTCACTTACCAGGTGTAGGTGTAACATCGTGGTAAGGTGGCAATTTATCCAATTCTAATGGTGGTCGATCTGGAATTACTGAAACTCCACCCGCCACTCCAACTGCACCAGGATTTGGTGGTTCTTGTATGTTTGCCTCCTCAACGCCAACACCACAGCAACTGACTGGAAAAAAAATGTTAATTTTTAATTGAAATCTGGTTTATATTCTGAATGTGAGTGACATATGAAGATTGTGATATGAAAATTTTATTTGGTTATTTTTTTACACGTTTGTCTTGGAGAAGAATGAATAACAATGTCTTATTCAAGTTTGAGTTTGTATCATTTGGATTCGCACCGTTCAATTTAGTATGAGGATCATACGAATTTGAATTTCCCAAATATTTAAGCTACAGAAATATATTTGTTTTTGATAACAGCTGCCTATGGTTTTATAATTTCTTGTTTGAAAAATCTTGATGATAGAATTAATGAAAATTATTTGCGAATTGGAATGGACGAGTGGACATGTGGAATTGAACATTTTCTGGTTTCTCTGGTCTGGACCTTTTCGATTCTGAATATGTGACATCATGTGACATGAAGTTCAATATTTGAACTTATTGAATTCAATGAATTTCATATGCATCTTTCAAAGAACAATAATAGTTATTCAAACAATTCAATGAAAGGATATTAACCACAATATTAAAGCATTAATAAGATGAACACATGTTGATTCTGAATCTAGTAATGCAAATTCTTTATGTTTTCTCGTCAATGAATTTATATAATTAACATACTAATTGCACAATTTAGTCTGAAATTTTTTCCCTCAAACACAATATCATTCGTATAAAAATAAGGCAACAAAAATAACTCGTCCTACATTTCTTAATATAAAGTTCTTTAATTGTATATAAATTGCCCGAAGTTCTCATCTCGTTAGTGATACAAAACCATGTGTTACAAAATCCCAACACACCTCAAGAATAGAAATCCAGTGACAGATATAAAAAAAATGTTCAGTATACAACGCACATATATAGCTGGTGGGGTCGTTTATAACTGTGAGTTGGACGAGATAATCCGATTATCCCATCCGTGACGCAATCGGTTGAATTTCTTCCTTTCTCCCATTCTCTTCCTCTCGGTAGAAGTTCTATACACGCACCGTTGAACATATCAGGACGTCATATATATACATATATGTTTAGGGTCTTCAGATTGGGCTGAAGCCAATGAATGTTAACTTACTTAAAAAAATAATTGAAACGTTCTCTCACCACAAAAAAAGAAAAAAGGAATAATAATAATGTCTTTATATGTATTTTCTTCTATTTTATTTTATTTGCTCTATTCAATTCCAATGAAAGAATATTCACTACATATGGATAAAAAAAAATTTATATAATCACGTTCTTTTGCGCATTCTCCCAAGTCTCGCGCGGTCCCTCTGATCCATAAAATCCCATCCGGGACGACACATATACGGCTCGTTGACGTGAACACAATGAAGACGTAGAGAAGTTTTGAGAGGAGAGAAGGACGCCCTATTTTTTTTTTCTATTTCATGTACGTGTTCATGTCATAATACTATAGGGATTCAAACTCATATACAGATTTATACATGGAATATTTTATATATGCATGCAAGCATGAGTAAATATATACGTGTACGTATCGAGATTCCGAGGCCTTCACCTGGCACTTCAGGAGCTTCGTTGATATTTTTACTCTCATCGTTTGCACGAGTTGTACTGAGAGACATGAGAGTTTTATAGACATATATACAATATGTGTAAGAGGACGTATATGAGACCCTATAATGTTCAAATACGCACACGAGAGACATTTTTGAGTTGTACGGTGAAAAGAAATAAAGGGGGATCATACAGTTCAATGGGTGAAAAATATGACAAGCTGAAATTTGAGTAGCCACTCCCATCGTCATCAATGAAATTCAACCTAATTTTCTTTTATCCATTATATTACGTTTGCTATTTACTATTGATGATATTTATTATGAGAGGTGGGGACGTAAATGTGGAAGGTTGGGAATTTTATTTCTATCATTTCTGAGAAAATTTTGGTTGATGATTTTTATAGTGGTAGAATTGATTGAAAAATTATTTTGATGTGATGGAAAAAAATTACATTGATTTTACAGTTGATGAAAGTGAAATTTGTAAGTGAATGGATTTTGACGGAATTATTTATTCACCTAGCGATTACTTTCGAATCGTGAAAATTGAGATCGAAAAATTGAGAAATCGAATAATTAATGCATAAACATTTGCTATATTTTTTACGTGAAGTTCATTTCAAATTGTCGAAAAAATTGAACGATGGGAATATATAATCATTCTTCGATTATTCATTCAAATATTCGCTAATCAATTCAGATATTTTTTTGGCATGAACTTGGATTAACGAATGGTTATTCGTAATGTTGGGTCGTGACATTGTTCAAGTTATTTTTTTGGGGAAAAATTAGTAATGAGTCTTAAAGTAAGATTGAAAAAAAAAAAAAAAACTAAAATTGTGAGATTCGTTAAAGAGTGGCGGAACAATGATTTGTTCTTTTCACTATTAATGTCTTCATATAAATACTTATTTGTGATACATTCACTCGAAATCACATTTGATGTTTATGAATAGATGAATACAATTAAATTTGTGATTATCAGAATTGTAATCGATCTTATTAATTTTTTGGATAGGTCCAATATTAAATATTTACTATCCATGAGCCTGATTAAAAGAGTCAACTTTAGTGTAGAAAAAGTAGAGAAAAACGTATGGCAAACACATCTATAGTGCATTAATATTATTACGTTCATTTATATTCATATGAAATGCCATAGAAAATTTATTCACTCATAACTCAAATTTACGTGTTAAAATTATTTAAAATTGATGTCAGCCCTTTTCAACAGATGAAATGTCTCCACTAATACAAATACACACGCGTCCCATTTATATACAGTCATGATGTATCAGAAATATATTTAATTCCCGAGGCTTCAAAAATGACAAATAACACCTCCACCAACACATTGTCAAGATGCAGGTCGAAAAAAATAATTGGTATAGGAATTCTTCATTAAAATTCTACGGTATTTGTGATTCATATATCATCTTCACCCGAACCGATGAATATCGTGGATGAAATAATCTCAGAAATGAAATGAAAGAAAATAAATAGGAAAAAATATTTTCGAAAACACTTTCTGTAACACTTTAATGTCTCTTTAACACATTCTAACATTTCTTTTTCCTTTTTTTTTTTGTGTTTCTCTCGTCCAAACATGAGAACGGGACGGAGATAAATCGACTAACAACTTCGCTAAAAATCACGTACGAATCGTCAAGAAAGGAAAAAAAAGATATATATAAATAATTAGGAAGGAGGAAAGATAAATGAATCGATAATTCAAGTTGAATGGTGATTAATTTACGTTTTGGTCGGTTGATATTCCTTGTAAGGAAAATTTCATGTTCACATAATGTCAGAAGGAAGAAAAAATCAAAAGTTGGATATTCGCGATATGAAAAAGGTTGTCGAGTGATAGAGGTTCGGCTTTACAAAACAAAAATACTCTTTTCTCAATTTGTTTTTCCGTTTCATTGATTATCTCAAAGGGAAAACTCATGAATTTTATGGTTGATATTCGGAATCTTCAATTGAGATCCTCAAAAAAAAAAAAGACAGTACAAATATCCATCATAATAAACATCTATATATACAATAAACATTCCATGATTAAACTTACGATTGTAGTCCAGTCGGCCTGCACAAACATGGCCGCTTATTTATACTCAACATTTAGGATGGTCCTACGAAGTCGCTGTTTTTTTTAAAATGTAGGTAAATGAGTTAGTTCAGAGAGTTTCCAAATAATCAAACCGGGGTTTTTTGTTGTTTAAAAGATAGCTTTTTTGCAACTGGCTTTCCATTAAAATATCTCGGAAACTATTGGAAATTAGTCGAAACATATGAAAAACGAAATGTAGACAAAAAATTAAGGAACAAAATGAGCTAATCCTGATGTCTCTACGACCAATATTTTACGAGATATAAATTTTTTAATGCAAACACACGGGGTTCCGCGCGAGCGACAGTTATTTGTTTATAAATGTTCGTGTGGTTTAGCTCATTTTGTTCCTTAATTTTTTGTCTACATTTTGGAATATCTCTCAACTACTTTTCAATAGTTTCCGAGATATTTTAATATAAAGTTAGTTGCAAAAAGCAATTTTTTAAACAAAAAAAAACCTCGGTCTAATTATTTGGAAACTTTCTAAACTAACTCATTTACCTACATTAAAAAAAAATCACGACTTCGTAGGACCATTCTCGATGTTGAGTGGGAATAAGCGGCCATGTTTTTGCAGGCTGAATGGACTAATTACGGCGGAGCTAATGACGCGATTTGAATGGGCTATGACGTAATCGATAGAGCTTAACGTAATTTGGTGCTGATTAGTGTTTGGTTCAAATTGGGCAAGTAGTTTTTTCGTTCATTCAATCAACATGTATAAAAATGGAATTCGAACGGGGAAATTGAAATTTCTGGGCGACTTGACGAGCGGCAATCATATATATGTATATATATATATATATATGGAAAATAGAATGAGTGTATATATGTATATTAATCCTCCTATTTTATCTCTTTCTCTTTCTCTTTCTTTTTCTCTTTCTTTTTCTCTTTCTTTTTCTCCTTCTTTCGTACTTTTTTTTCTTCATAATTTCATGACAAGCAAACAAATAAACAAGCCACTAACGAACGACCACCAAACGACCGAAAAACCACCAGCAAACGACCAACAAACAACCAACAAACCAGCAAACCAACAAACCAACAAGCAAACAAACATGCGAGAGAGGGTTTATATTTGTTCACAGGCAGAATTATTCCTCGTATGAACATATTCTTTATTTATTGATCATAAATAAAGTTCTTGAACTAATACAATTGAAAAAAATAAAATACAAATCTATACTCAATACAAAAAAACAACGAGATTTCCTGAATGCTATCTACAGATGCCCGCAAGAATATATATTCCACTGAGTACAGCAACAAAGCAATGATATCGAATGTGGTGTATTTGATATATATTTCGCAACGTTAATATGTTTCAATAAAGATCCGAGTAACCAAACATATTATAATGTTCATAAGATGCGAATCCATATATCGAACATGTTGCTGCGTAAAAAGTTATTGATGTTTCCCGAAGATGGATATGTAACTTATATTGTGACAATACGGATCAAATATAAAACCATACATTATTAATGCATTGGATTTTTGATTTCTTCGATTCTTTTCCAATGTAATACCGATCATATCTATTTTTATAATAGTTTGTAACTCGCAACGCAAATTGCATGGGTAGATAGCGAGTAGCATTGGGAAGTTATTAACGTGATACCTATTGGTATTAAATATGAAAAAGCGATCTCACAACGAAGTATCACCAAACAATAATTGCGACCGAGCGTAGCGAGCGAGCAAGCACAACTCCACTTGTTTTCAATGTTTTCACCCCGTAAAGAATATTAAAATTACCCATAGAATATTTCGCACAAATACCTCTTCAATTTCATCTTGAGCAAATTAACTGAGACTACCCATTTTTCTATACAAATTAAAATAAATAAAGTTCATTAAATCAATCGATTCCTAATCATATCGAACACTTACCGTCTCAAATGTTCCGAGCAAAGAAAAATTGGTGATGAAACCGATCTCAGAACCAACAACGAACTAAATACAAAACGAAAAATACCAGAATAAAAATATCGTCATCACTTCATTTCTTAATTCGTTAACAATCTCCGAAGAGAAATCTCGTATCGATTATATCAAATAAACCAAAATTAAAAAAAGAAGAAAAAAAATATGGCGATAACTAAAAGTAACAGAAGCTCCGTCAGTTGATTTGCATAAATCCTCGTTGTATAGAAAAGAGAAGCTGTGACAGAGCACGCGAGGAGCGTCGGTCGCACGTGGGACATGACAGAACTAAACAGAGAAATAGTGGTAGAGAAAGATGGTGAGACAGAGAGGAAAGGGGTGATCGGAGAGGAAGGAAAAGATAAGTATTGAAGGTACGAGTGTCAGATAATTAATTCGGCTGACCCCCGATCTCAATGCTGCTTGGGAGAGCTCTTTCAACGACCACAGTAGCCAACCATCAGACTAGCATCTCAACATCAAGGAAAAGATTGTTGAAGCGTCAGTCCCGCGTAAGAGTATAGTATTGGTAGGATACCGAGGGACACAAACCCGATCGTATCAGGCACATATAACCAACCACCGCGCGCCAGCGCCACGGTCGCGATTTCAAATCGGAAAGTTAATTAGACGCGTTTCACTGTCGTCCGTGTCGTGCGTCGGTTACATGGCCTCTCTGTTCTGTCTCGCTTTACTCAACAGGTTTTATATCCATAGATATATGCATATAGGTAGACATGTACTTCGGTATAAAGAGACGGAGTAAGAGTGAGAGTAAGCGTGAGAGTGAGAGAAAGAGTGTGTGTGTGTGTGTGTGTGTGTGAGAGAGAGAGAGAGTTGAGAGACTGCTGGTTTCATTACGTAAATTAATTAAACGCCAATCGATCCTCTTTCGCGCAAGAGATCGTATTGCGGACTATCTCCTGTGTCTTGTTTGTTGGGTTGGATTCATTTTTCTTGTGTACAGAGAATGGGGCGAAATGGGCACCTTTCGCAAGATCAGCTGCCTCTCCAGAAGAATTATCGGAAGTTGAAGAATAACTTATTATGTATTTGTCATATTATATTAGCGATATTTTTGATGATAGCGAAAGTTAGATACAAATGAAATTTTAATAACGAATTTTTTTGATTGTAATACTTTAAATACTTGCTGATATTTTGTGATTTGAATTCCGTGCATTCGAGTGTTTTCTATGTTGCCATAATATATTGAATAATCTTAGGAAGAATTATGGCCGCTGTAATGTGCTTATGGCATAAAAAAAACCATCCTTTCTCTGTTATCAATGTAATTTGGTTAGCTGAGTTTTTATATTCAAGTGGAGTCGTTAAAAATATGATGGGTAAAATTATCATTCTCGTTTTTTTTTCTCAATTGTTTGATACTCTAGAAAAATTGAACTAGTGTTGTTTTTTTCATGTAACTAATAGCAACATGCGATCATCAATCATTGTACAATTATCAAGAATACCAATCACTAATGAAAAAACAAAAAAACAAAAAAACAAAAAAACAAAAAAACAAAAAAAAAACACATCTGCGATTTTAACTCTTTTTTCTTCATATTCAAGACGAGACAAATGAGATAAACGAGGGGGTAAATGTTCATGCGGAAGTATTAATTTATGGAATTGATGTTTTCTGAAGTCAATAACTATTTATTTGTTATGACTATGAAACGATAATTTTTTCATTACATTGTTAGTTAGTTGATGACGTCATTCTGTTAATTTGCAATGGTAAATGATTTTTTTATTTATAGTTATTATGGTAGCAGTGAACATTTTATTAGTTGCCCAATGAACACTTCCTATGTCATTATTAAACTAAGTGATTCAAAACCATTTCCATATTATTTTAAATGCCTGAATACTATTAAGCGATTTTTTAATCATTTAAGAACTTTAGATGTCTACAAGTGATATGTTACATGATCATAGCCTCGAGGTTGAATGTAAGATCGAATTGAGATATAGAAATTCCAAACTATCGTTATCTAACGGACTCAACTATCAGGTTGTAACTTGTTATAATTCATTCATGAATGGAGTTCACCAAATTTGCATCATTATTCATACAAAATGGAAAACTAGTTCTCACATGTTGTATTATGTTCTTTGATTAACAATGTCATTGTATTGAGTGTCGTTGTTTATAATGTAAAGGTAAACAATAAATCACGTGAATGTAATAAATGTAATTCCATATTTCGCAGTAATAATTTCTTCATAACAATGAGAACATAATGAATCTCAAGAAGAAAACAAAACATTTTAAATAAAATGTCATGACAACCTTTCATTCTTTCATGATTAATTACTCCTGTTCATCAACAAATATTTCTTGTAAATTTTACCACAGGATTTCTATTCATATACTCGAGTTGAGGTTGACGCCATCACCACTTGGCGCCAACGATTTCCCTGCCGTCTCTATACCATCTTCAGTATACCTTTCTGTTTTGCTTTGCACATGACATTTTCAAGTGCATGACGCAGAAATTCAAATATTCGTTTGTAGCTCTCTATTCTCTACATGCACTACCCTCTTGTTTTCATATGAAAGACAGGGAAAATTCTTATTTACGGTTTGTTTGCTTATCCTCGAAGAAATACACAGACACTTCTGTCCTTCTCTAGAGCACCTATTTTTGCTGCAACGACATTTTATCTAATGATTTATTTTCTCTAAGGGTGGTCCGATCGGCATTCGTTCAAATTCTCCACATCTTTCATTTGTATTTCTTTAAATTTTTTATTCCTTTTTTTAACGAATACGATTTTTTTCTCTTGCCATACTTTTATTTAATATTTTTTTTCTTTTTAAACTTGGCAATATCTGATATAAAATTATCATTGATCGTATAGACCTGCTTTCTCTCCCGTGATGCTTTTGTCACAGTGAAACATATACAGAGTCATTCACGTATGTATACGTGCGTGTGTGTAGTTGGTGATCATCGAGATAGTCATCGAGGATCTTTATCGGTAGCTATATGAAAGATCGAGGACTTATTATTATTATTATTATTATTATTATTATTATTATTATTATTATTATTATTATTATTATTATTATTATTATTATTATCATTATTATTATTATCATCATTATTGTATCAATACAGTCTTTCTCATTTAGAGATTACCAATGGTGGATCGTAAAGATGAAAAGTCTAACGATAAAGAGAATATGTATAAATAAAAGATTCGTTTGGATGATCTATATGTGTAGAGATTAATGGTCTTACCTCTGCCACCGGCGCTCTTCATTCTGTAACATATCGAATAAAGAAACAAATTTGGTTAATCAAGTTTATTTAATGTTCCCGTTCAATGTGTGATTGATTCTTTTGTTCATTCGATCACGATGAAACGGGAGGAATTTTAGTCTGTCAGACTTGAGGTGAGATTCCGGCTTTTTATGTTTTTTTTTTCTATTGAATCGTCTTTGAGAATAGGTGGGATTTTTCTAGTCTCATTATCGGAACATTCGAGATTTGCCAATTAAGGTTGTAGGTGTTTATTGAACTGTTCTATTTGTGAAAACTCGTTTTCGGAGGTTGAATTGAGAAAAGAAAATTGGTTGTTCCATTTCTTCACATCACGCATTCCAGCACAAAGTTCGCCTGATTTTACCGACGGTTAATTTGCATTTAATTCTTTTAACTGAGAATTGACATGAAAGAGTTTTGTTTAAAGTCTGAGATTATTTCAGTATTGAAGTATCAATTTCAAGACCATGCCATAATGTTTATTTTTGATTTGATTTTTTTTCCGATGAGTTTCATTGTGAAAGTATTTCATAA
Organism: Meteorus cinctellus; assembly: GCA_030523045.1. Taxonomy (NCBI): domain Eukaryota; kingdom Metazoa; phylum Arthropoda; class Insecta; order Hymenoptera; family Braconidae; genus Meteorus; species Meteorus cinctellus. The sequence continues at coordinate 26,052 of JAPYZF010000619.1, read as the reverse complement.
CAGATTAAATCGTTTCCTTCATATAGCACTGGTTTCCTTCATATAGCACATAAAACGATATTTTATTTTTTCAAATAAACGAAGAATTGTGACTTGATTCAATTTCTTCTTTTCATAATTCGGCAGAATAAAAAAGATAAAATATCAATAGAAAATCAAGTTTAAAGATGAAGAAAACGTTGAATTTTTTCCCAATTAATTGTGTGTGTTGAATACAAAAAGATAAAAATTGCACAGAACTATGTGGAATGAAAATAGAATGGATAAATAAACAATATATACCTTCGACAGTGGAGAAGTGTGACCATCACAACAGCGCCAATAGCTGCTGATATCAGCGAGACAATAATTAATGTCAGCACCCACCCAAATTCTCCAGGAGCTTCTGAAATCAAAATTAAATGGCTTACAGATTGGATTCATTTTTCACATCGAAATCACAGTGGAGATAAATAAAGAATCGAACGGAATAAAATACTGTAGCTATCACGGGGAAATGTAAAATGATAAAATTTGACATAATGAAAACAACACCGGAAATGTCACAATTTTTTCTTTTCACAACATGGTGAACTTTTTTCGTTCAATGAGTGGCTCTCAACTAATTGCGATCAGGGAGATGCAATGCTGAAGACGAATAAAATAAGAACAACAGAACAAAAAGAGTGATGAAGAAAGAGAGAGGGAGCAAAAAGGATGGGATGGAAAAGGAGGACACACAGGATCATGCAACCACCCACGTATTCGATTCTTGATACAACCCATGGCATGGCTAATTATCCCGGACCACGAATTGCCCGGAGAACGTGCACCACCCACCGCCTCCGCACACGTATTTATTCTTGTCTTTTGTTTTTATTACCTTTATTTTTTTTCCCACATATCCTTTCCGCATCGTCATCAGGAAAATCATTCCCGATCTTGATCGTGAATGAATCAATAAGATGGAATGGAAAGTTGATATATTGAGAATGCCTTCAACGAGATTATGAAAAACGTTCGCTTGGGTGACAAATCAGTCGAATGTAATTTTATATTCTTATTAATTTGTCTCAATGAGTTTGCCGTCAAAATTCGAATGAAATATCAGATCTGACGACATCAGAAGAAGAGAAAATAGAAGAGCAGCGCAACGTTAAATTGAAAGCCGTAAACGTCAATAATTGAATGAGATGATGTCAGATCGTCAGTCAGTAGTAAGTTTTCAAGTGCAGCCATTTTAATCAAGCAAAGAGTCGGCAACATCTTCAAAAAATTCACATTTTGTCACCATAAATATGTGGTACATTCGCAAGAACGAAAACTACTGTCACGAATTTAGACATGGATGTCTGGAAAAAATACGACGAAGTGACAGAGTCATTTTCGTGACATTTGTTATTCTGGCTGAGCACAATCGCTGCTATTATATAAATAGAAATCTCTAATAGGATAACACAGATGAACTAGAGTATATTCAACTCATTTATAGTAATCATAAGACAATGAATGAGTGTCCAGTCTGTATTTGATTGCTGCTGTATCTCTAGAATAAATCATCTTAATCTAATCTGCTTTCACTTGTTGGATGATCATTCAATCCAGTTTTGATCTTGTGAGAGCAGGATCAACTCAAGAAGTTTCATAAACGAATACAACGAAAGTCTGTGTTGGTAAGAGCTCCTGAAAATTTGCTATCAAATTGTATCAATTTAATTACTGGACTAAAATCAGAGATGAAAATGTTCATGCGAACTTTTATATAAAATTTTTCATTGTACTGTATCTCTTTTCAGGCCCGCAAGTGAGAAACAGAGACATTGATAGATATATGAAACAAAAATGAATAATGAAAAAAAAACACCATCGAGATTTTTATGATTGACATGAGATTTAATTTGTCGGCACGTAAAAGTTTTGAATTAACTATAACATGACTGCACACAGACACGCGCGCACAAGTGTTGAGAGACGAAGAGATCACTTGGCTGGATGAATTCACCACGAGAAGAAAGATAGGAGGGAAATGATGTGAGTGAACCAGGCTGTGCGCGTCTTCTCTCATCTTTCACGTATGCAAGAAAAAGAAAATGCACACGAGCGCGCGTTGAAGATTGACGTGAACATAACAGCTTGCACTGTTGCACCGTCTCTTGCGCTGCTAAGATTTTAACAGAAAACTTATCGATCATCTTTTACACACGTCGAGCAAGTGAGCAACATGCGCACGCCAGTGGTTGTATATATCGTTCATATGTATGACTTAAATCTCGTTGACTTATGATGCGCAAGTTGAATCTTGTTATACAAATTATGAATGCATGTATGAATATAGTTATGAATTTATGAACCATTCGCCAGAGGTATTATGTTTTTTAATGATATGAGAACTAATATTTTTTCTTGGAAAAATGGCTCATGTGCTTCTGGCTATTTAGTGATAATTTAAATTTTTACTTCAAAATCAATGTTCTATCACAAATAAATTGTTCAAGTTTGAAACAAGATAAATGGTATGTTTCCTTTTTCACATATTAGAGCACTCCATTGTAAAATTTTCTATGAGAATTTTATGCATAATCTTTGGATGAAGATGAAAAATAGCAAGAAATAATGGAATGAATCAAATTTTATGCAATATTAATCCAACGTAGACTGATAGGAGAAATTTACAGGATTTGGTTCCAGAAATTTACAGCTTTGGAACTGATAAAATTCAGGAATTAATTGGCGAGGAGAAAATCTCTGTACTTATGAACGAATTACTATAATATTCGTGATAATATTGGCATATATCACCGCCAAGTGAAACAATGCAGATACAAATGTGATTAAAGTTCAAAATTTACCGGAGCGAGTCAGATCTTTTTTTAAAAAGATTAATGATATTCGCGAATTTTCGGGATCCATTCAAATATAGCAAAAGTAATGAGTGAAAGATTTAATTGTGTCAAACTAACCTCACAATGAATGAGTTAAAATAGAAGTGTCAGATATGTTTATTTTACGTGATGTTGAAAAACAGAAAACGTTACTTGGTTTGAGAAAAGAAAGACAGTACAATTCCATTCGAAAAATAATTCTAGTGAAAAGTTCATTCTGAATATAAAACACTGCTCCGCATCCAAATTCAATTCAGTTGATTCGAACATTCTTCGTTGAAATATTCAATTTTTAATCAAATGTAATTTTCTGTATATCCAAGTATTTTTATTTTTTTTGATGTTATATCGATATCGAACATGATGATAGTTAAGCAGTAAGTAACTATGTGTCAAAAGTTGATTGTCTCGTTTCAATTCTGCTGTCTGAGACAGATAATAAATTATAGGTATTCCAAGCTTGTATTTCGTAACAGCCGCTTCCATACTGACCGATGCATAAATTTAGGTATAATGGTGTATGTGTGTTTGTGGAGTTTTGAGAGATGGAAAATATAATACTGAATAGGATAGACAGATGTGCACCTATTCGTTTAGTTTTGTCTACGAGATATTTATCTGTTGAAGGTAAAAAAGGACGATCGTTAATAATCTGCGGGTGTCTATTTCATGCGAGTTATAATACACAGGTAATAATGCTGGTCACTCATGTTCGTCATAAACTGTGGATAAAAAAAATAGTAGGCGAAGATATTTTTGTGGTAGGTTAAATTGTACATAGAATAAAATGTTTGGATACCACAGTTTAAGCACATTTTATTCATAATAATGTATTATTAGGAACTTAAATTTTATTTTATTCTTCATACTTGATGTTTCATGCAATAATTATTCATAGCCAAAAGAATTTGATGTAAAAAGCCTGCACATATTCTTTTGTTCATGAAAAATAATCATATGAATATGTATATGAAATATCTTTCAATACGGGAAAAAATAACGATTAAGTTATAAGAACATTATATTATATTGAGTATCAACTGTGAATAGTTTATTAATTGTATCCGACATATGTGAACGATCGGCGATAATTGTTTGAACAAACTGTCATTAAGTGATATAAATAGAAGTTTGTTCAATTTATTGAAATATATAACGTATGATTAATTCATTATCTATTGAAATTTTGTACATTCATAAAAAAAGTTGACTGACTCATCAATTTGGAATTCTTATCTGAGTAATTGTTAACTCGATAATCGAATCAATTTAATTTTTGGTGGTTAGCTTGTTTCATAAGTATTGTTTCGAGATGCAGATGTATTCAAATTAATACTAACGAGAATAGAAAGTGTGACATGTGACAGCAAATGAGTCACACCACGCATTAATTTCGTCAACAAATATTCAATGTGTTCATTGAATTCCATCATATCATTCTTATCAATCATATTCCAAAATAAGATTGATAAGCAAAATGGGTTTCCCAATATAAATGCATTGGTGTCTATTTTATAAAAAGATAGTGGTACATTAAAATGATTGAAGGAGTCGAGAAAAATTGAAGAAAATGATGAAATCAATGCCAACAAAATATACAGACTGATTATGAAATAAATGATAAACAAAACTATTAACAAGCGATTGTCGATACTTCAATTATTGTTCCAACAATTTCACTATTTCAATAGAATTCTTTGACTGATTTGATAACGCCGTAGATAATTTGAAAAGAAATTATCACAAAGACATTTCCATTGCGTTTTGTGGTGAGGTTGTGTCAATAACTTGTGATTGAACAGAAGTATAAAAAAGAACTCATCCATTTATTTTGTTCAGTGTGATAAAAATTCTATTAGCATTCTTCATCATGTTGGTGTTGAAATGTTTCATTTTTTTCACCATTGGTGTTTGTTTGACTGCTGGTAAGTGCAACAATGTTTTACTATCCTATTCCAATATATTGCATTTAATGACAATAACTCATATAATGGCATTAGCTTGCGAAGAAATCCAAGTGTTCAAGCAACGTGTTCAACAACATGGACACCATGCCAGCATTCGAATCAACGGTGAACACATTTGCAGTGGTTCAATAATCAACTCTCGCCACATTCTCACATCATATATGTGTATTTTCATGCAGTAAGACATTTAATAGAACGGATTGTATATTTACTTGCCAGGGGAAATTCTCATGTCTTGAATAAAAGGTGTTAATTTTTTTAAATTCAAACCAAAAACGGGAAATATCCTTTGAGCAAAGTCAGAACTGATTGCAACTATAGATTTTTTTCTTCTCGAAAATGGTTGTAATTATAATGCGAAAACAAATTGATTTGTTGAATTGAGCTAAATTTAATTTGACTATTTTATCGACTTCTCGATGGCTGAAATTTTGCTGATGCAGCAAATATTTATTCATGGCTCTATAGGGGTGATAAATTGCGCCATTCATCGAGGGAATGAACGTTTTACAAGGTACCGGGAAACGATAACTGTACATTCGTAGAAACTTCAAATGAGAATCTCCCCTTACAGGCAATATTTAGCAAAATTATTATCAAGTATTTCTGCTAATTTTCTCTTCTCTATCTTTGGCATCGATTAGTACCCCGGATGAAAATATCACGGTCGTGGTTGGCTCGGATCATGTTAAAATTGGTGGTATTTCATATGAGATCGAGAAAATAATAACACCAGACAGTATATTTGATGACATTGCCCTTCTTCGCACTCGGGAGAGGATTATTTTCTACAATCATATTCAAAAAATAACCATCGCCAGTCATGAAATTTATCCTGATAATTATGAAGTATCAATTACTGGTTGGGAACATCCTCCAGATGTGAGTTTTTATCCAAAATTGATCACTCAGACAATAGAATAGGAAACAAAAATGACTCTAATTGAAAACTGAAAACGAAAAAATTAAAATTACAGGGAGGAAACCGGAGCAGTGACATGATACACCAATTTTCTGCGCTACTTTATAATAAAGAAGCCTGCAGAAAGGAGAACAAATTCACCCACGACAAGTACATGTGCATTTATAATCCAAATGTCCCAGAAATTTGCTTCGTAAGGTTTAATAATACAACGTCTAAGTAGATGTTTTTGCAATTATTTGAGTAATTCCTCCTTTTTCTTTATCAACTTTGCAGTCGGATCCGGGTGGTGCTATAGTCGCTAATGGTTATCAAATTGGAATTTACTTAGAAACAAGCTCGTGTTACAACGCCAGTGAACCTCACAAACATACACTCGTATATGGATACGAAGATTGGATCCGGAATAATTCAAAAGAAGAAGAGCATGAATATAAATACGATTGTAAGTAATTGTAACGATTGCAACCCTCCATTAGAAGGGGGATTCCGTGATGTTTGAATATGGATTAAATTCTGGACAATTCTCATGATAAATTGGCACAATACTATTACTTTTAAAACATTATATTTTTCTGTAATATTCTAGAAATTATCTTCTAAACCTGTGTCATTCTACTTTCTGACCGAACGTATATAGATATAAGTTTTGTAACTCATTCATTTTTGTAGATCCAATTTTTCTTCCACCTGAAGTCGTCGAAGTGCCTTTACCTGTCGCACCTGTAAAATCGTATCCCTATCATGTCAGCATTAGACATAACGATCGACATGTATGCAGTGGTTCAATCATCAATCAACGTCACATTCTCACGTCGATCAACTGTATCATGAGGTATTGTATGAATCCCCATGCAAAGTAAATTTTCGAAGTGATCATGGAATTGATATCTCGATATTTAAACCATTTTTCGAGAGAGCTTTTTCCAGAAACTTGCAGTTTTTAATTTGAGCTATTTCACATTGAGGCAGGTATGCGCGTGAAACTCTTCAGGTGATGGTTGGCATAGAATCATTCAATGGATATGGCGCTACTCATCAAGTGGAGACTGTGGTTTACCCAGATGATCGCAGAATGGACGTTGCTGTTATTCGTCTGATGACAGACATCATTTTCAATGAGTATGTGAATTTTATTCCCCTTGTGGGCCCCAATGAAGGATATGGACGTTCGGAGAATGCAATTTTAACGGGTTGGGAGAGGGCAGATGTAAGTTTGTTTTATTGAATTGAACAAAAAGAATTTCAAAAACTGTGGAACGTATTAGAGAAAAAAAAACCAAACAAATATCCAATTATTCCAGTCATGTGGTGGACGATCAACCGATATATTACACCATATTCCTCTCCAGAGACTTAAGACTAGAAAATGTAAGGCATTGATACCGTTCCTCAATAAAATGTATGTGTGCTATATGGCGAAATCCTCACATACTTGCAACGTACGTATATTATCTTATATCAATAACGAGTGTAAAAGTGAGACCCAATAGGAATTAACATAATTATCAAATTTCACAGATGGACTATGGAGGTCCTGTCGTTTCTAATGGCATTCAAGTCGCGTTGAATCCATTTGGTGTCGCGTGTGGAGATGAATCTCAACCTCAATTGTACCTTCCTCTGTTCAGACTTACGGCATGGATTAAGCGGCACAGCAAATTGTCATAGCCAATTGCCGAGAAAAAATATGACGAGGTGGATGATGGAATAAATTTCGAACAAGTTGTACCGTCATGGTATTCAAATTAAAATACCATAACTAAATAAAATAAGTACATTTACTCAATGAAAAATCTTTGTTGGTTCCTGCTTCTCCATTTGACAAATCCTCATACAAATTGGCTGGAATATTAATCAATGAAATGACGGGTCAATAGATTGTACTGATGTCAACATATCAATTGAAAAACGAATATTGGAATGAATAAAACAACAATACATAAATGTAAGAAATTGGTATTAGTTTGGAAAATTATGAACACAACATTTAAAAATGTAAAGAGTTTCCCAATTGTTGTGTATATCAGAGTTCAAAAAGCCATTTGAAATCAAAATAAATTTCGTGTGTTTGAATGATTGGACGGAAATACATACGTCAATTAGATCGTTTCTCTTATTTGGGAGAAGAGGTAAACGTGTATTAACAATCGAACCAGTTGAGAGTAATTGAGTTGAAATTCAAGTGGTAAGAGAATTCAGAAATTCTAAAGCAACTAGGGACGAATATTTTTTATGTCTGTGATACTTCATAAATAAGTAGCAGCTAATGTTCCAATTATTTTCCACTTGAAAATAAAAATCAAACTAGTATAATAAATTTTGTATTGAAACAGAATTATAGATAATTCTGATAACGATAATTGAATTTGAATTTAAACACGCTTTCGTATTGAAATTCATATCAGAATTTTTTTAATATTGTACTTGATATGATCCAAAAAGAATGAATTAATAAATGAATATTTTGATTTCCCAACGAAATAATGAATCGCTTAACAATTTTCTCAACACCAAATATATACTAAAATTTCAGGACGGGAAATAATTCATTTGTATTATCTATTCAACTTAGCTGAGTAACTATTCACATTCCAAATTGAATTGCAATCCTCAGAAATTTGGGTGAAATTAATTTGTTGACATTCGACATTGTAATTCATTCATATGAAAGCAAACACGAATTAAAATTCAAATGTTTAATTTATTTCATCTGTTGAATTTGATAGGAACATTTTTCAGTTCACCTGATTATTGACGTTTTTAGACATGGTTAATTTTTTTCTCTCCCGCTTTTTCCAAAATTGTCGATGAGTAATAAAATATCGTTGATTCAAAATAATCAATTATGAAACAATTGATTTTCATCACCATATTAATCTGGCAAGGTGTTTATGAAGGACCTCTTGGTAAATATTCATACCATGCCTTACATCCGATACAGAGGTGAACATTAATGCAGTGAATCGATAATTAACCAGTGTCAAATTCTTACATACATCGCTGGCTTAAATGAAAACCCAACATTGTTATAATTTATATTTTGTTGATGTAGACAATGGTACATAATAGGACAGATGAATCCAAAGACGTACTGTGACTAATTGAACATGAGCATGATATCAAAATGGATATTCAAGAAATCGGCATGCAAGATGTAACAATTTTAAGCCTCGAGATCTGAAGCTATCATTTCTAATGAACGAAGTAAATAATACAATCGATATTGTTCATACATTGGTTGACTCATTTCGACTGTTGTCCATCGCTGAAATCTAATTTTATAACTTAATGACGGTTGAAACTTTTATCACGATCGAAAATAACAACCAATTCCATTTAGAATATGAAATCAATAAACAGTCGAGACGAAAAACACGGCCTTGACCTTATATTTATCATCAACTAACATAATTTAAGTTTTCGTTTCTATTCGATAAAGCAAGGTAAAATGATATATCAATATCCATTAATGCCACATACGCACACAGTAAGCTTGCGACGTTCAGCATATTGTACTGAAGACAGACGATGTTTGAAAGTTGTTAGCTAGTGTTCTTGTTTATTATCATTGATAGTGTTGATCATCGGAGTGATTTCAAGAATATTTATAGCAAACGTTAATACAGGTGGCATGAAGCATATTGTCTTCTGGTCTCAACTGTTCGAACTGCACAAAGCAGAGATATATGAGTAATTTTGATAACAAGACCTTCACATTTTTTTTTTATTACTGTTTTTATTGACACTTTTGTTGTTCGTGTGGTAGTGTAGGTGAGTATGAAAGATAACAATTCCAAAATATGCATTTAAAAAAACTAGTCTTCGAATGTTTCTGTAAGAATTCATTCGCAATATTCATGATTTATTAAATACGTGCGCAAAATTGATTCCGATGCATTAGTTTTTAAAAAATTCTCGACACATTAAGCTTTTACACTAATAGTAGACTCCATACGTCTTCAGTGCACATCTCAAACTGTCATCACATAAATGGCAATCGATTTTTGTTTCATGAAAAATTCCATTCATTTCAGTCACTTTTAGGTGTCGGAAGTTGTCCACTCGTCTTGGTGCACAACACTCATTGGGGAAGTGTTTTTATAAGCCATTATTATCCCGATCATAAATCATTGGAATAACAATAATCGTTCAATCAATAGTTCCGCATTCGTCAGCAACACCATGCGAGCATCTCAAATCTCGGCTCACTTCTTGTCCCTTATTGTATTCGCAACTATTGGTAAGTATAGTGGTGACTACTAAGTCGCGAAATCTGAATGGAGAATATTTATCTGCTCTCCACGACAGTGTCAATTGGGCAAGGTGGCCATGAAGAACCTTTCGGAGAATATCATCATCATCATCATCATCATCATCATGTGAGCATTCGATCCAATTATGAACATATTTGTAGTGGTTCAATAATTGATAAGCGTCATATTCTCACATTATATTCCTGCATTTTCAGGTGATTTAAAAATTGATTGATACTTTTATATCGATCTTTAGGGAATCAGCCTCTATTCCAATGTTGTTTCATTCTTTTGTGTTTTTAGTATACCGGCGCAAAATCTCACAGTAGTTGCTGGCACCAATTCTTTAAAATCAGATGGTGATTTATATAAAATACAGGAAATCATTGAGCCTAATACTTTGTTCGACGATATCGCACTTCTTCGTACGCGCAATGACATCAGTTTTCGTGAAGATGTCGGAAAGATTGAAATTGACGATTACAATAATTATGACGATAATTCAACTGTAACAATCGCTTACTGGGAACAGCCACGATTGGTGAGATTCATCAGTGATAATTTGTAGATATCGAATGGATATTAGCGTACAAAAGTAATCGGGACAAAAATTCTAGGGTGGAACACGGAAAAACTTTCGGTTGCAAGAACTGCTATTTCGCCTTTATGACAAGAAGTTGTGCGAACAGGAATATTATTGGTCTTATAGGAAGTGCATGTGCCTCACCAATTCAACTGACCAAGATTTTTGCTACGTAAGATTTAACTGATTCAAAACATAACTTTATAATTAATTCAGCCATAAGAACACTTTGTGATGGAATTTCCAGACAGATCAAGGCGCGATCATTGCTGATGGTCTTCGAATTGGAATATTTTCGAATAAAGATTCGTGCTATGATGCCGGTAAACCTAAAACTCACATTCCTGTTATTGAATACAAGGATTGGATTGAACGAAATTTGTATTTGAATTCAGGAATTGGTGAGTAGTCTACCCCCACAATCCAGACGAATCCATAACTATCGCATCGCAATAATATTTTAATTTACATGTCGGCATTTTTATTTGCCAACTAATGATGACGAAGACAGATAAATTGAATCCGGTCGCAACTGATGGATCATATCCTTATCATGTGAGCATTAGACGTCAAAACCAACATATATGCAGTGGGTCAATCATCAATGAGCGCCACATTCTGACTTCATTTATTTGCATCTCGAGGTAATTCACAGACTGTGATAGGGGTTTTATCAATGGTGAGAAAAAAAAAATTCTCCTGACTTGTCAGTAATTTTCATAAATATCCAAAAGTTTAACTTCATCCAAATATCGTATTCTTAAAACCATTGATACGGTCGATTCCTGAGGAGCCGCATTTTTAGTTCAGCTAATTAAATTTGAAGCAAATCTGAATGCTCCTTCAACCAGTCATTCCAAAACCTTTTATACATCTTTATAATGTTTCAGCATCAAGGCGGAGAATCTTTCTGTGATAACTGGAACAAATATTCGCAAACAAGATGGTGATTCATATCAAGTGGAAATAATAATCTCGACTTATAACTATGATTACGATCTTGCAATTCTTCGCACAACTCGTAATATCACTTTAAACAATCGAGTGAAACCAATTCCCATTATAATGTCGAGTAATGATACAAATAACAATGAAACAATGATACTCACTGGTTGGCTACGATTAAAAGTAAGTTCGTCTTTAGAATAAATTAAGAAAAACAGTATTGTTTGAGAATTAAACTTATGAATGACCTTCCAAGGATGGCCAATTCGTTAATGACGAGTAGCGACAAGTTTCGTATCAGGCTTACAATCGTGAAAAGTGCAAAAAAGAGCTGCCGTCTCTCAAAGATGCGTACATGTGTAGTATCAATCCATCCGATCAGTATGCTTGTGAGGTATGTGTATACATTCACATTAACCAAAAAATAGAATGAGTTAAACTAAAAGTCATTGAATTTTTTAGATGGATTATGGTGGTCCCATCGTTGTTAGAGGAATTCAAATCGCTTTAAATCCATACGGGATGAAATGCGAGAACAATAATGGACCTCATCTACATCTTCCACTGTCCGAACATTCGAGATGGATTGAACAGAATTCTCGACTACAGAATTCATTTTCTAATGATGCTCTGTAGAAATTTAATCGAAAACAATTCACCAATATATTCCGCTGCTTTATCATTTGTATTGCAATAAATTTACACAAACAAACGACCTTAAAATATCAATGAATTTGTTATAGTTTGTCGTCATTGTTCATTTCTGTAATTCATTTCAGAAGATACTGAGAAAGCATTTCGGTGATAAAATGTTTGATAATACGTGAACATAATTGTAATAGTATGGTAGCATTCAATGAGATTCATATATTGAGAACTGTTTCATATATTGCATCAAGTAATTTCAACTAATCATTCATATATAACGAACTTATGATCAATGGAAAATTGTACAGAAAGATATGTATAGGTGACGAACTAAGGTACATCACTGTCTTTATGATTATACGCGTTGGATTAAAAAAAACTTTAATCCAAGAGTCAACATAAAGTTAGTTCAATATTTGAATTATTACTTCATTCGTTCATGATATATATGGATGAAGAAATGAAGAAACAACAATGAAATAATAACGAAATGTTTATTTCCATTTAGTTATCATATTCTAATACGTGGGCTATACATAGGGTTTTCACGAATAATCTCAAAAAAAAAAAATTCATATCTTTGAAGATTGATTACTTTGTGACATTTCATTTTCCTGCACTGCTGCGAGTTTAGTGATAACTTTAACTTTTGGATAAACAACGTTTTCTCTACCACTTGATGATTACACACATTTCACAGTCTCACATTTGTCAATGTTTGTATAGAGCTGCGTATTTCTGGAGTACAAGTTCTTGAAATAAACCATCAATATAAAAATCATATTCTGGTTATTTGACTGTTCTCAGAAGTGCTTGATGAGTGGAAAGAGCTTAGAAGTTCCCCCAATTGTGGATAATACCACCTTCAAGAAGATACGTGACTCCCTAAAAGATAAGTACGAAACTAAATGTGTATAACACAACCACATCGTAAACACATAAAAAAAATTCATCATAATTTTACGCATTCACATGCATTGTGATACCGCCCAAAAAAATTAAGAATAAATAGTTTTATCTTGATGTAATGATCATTGTCATGATGATGCTGAAACAGTTTGATAGGTATAAATGGACGACGATTTACGCTATCCTTCAGTATTAGAAGAAGTGTGTCAGGCTCATTATCAACATTATGTTGAAGCCACAGAGCCAAATTATTTTTTGTTTAAGTGCTTTTGCAATTCCTGGTGAGTACAATGGTGATAATATACTTTTAATATATTCAACTGAATAATTATTTGTTTACAGTAATACTATCTTGCAACAATGGCCATTTTCATGATGCTGCACATAGGAAATATGAACAACATGTTAGCATTCAATTCAATGGTGAACACGCCTGTAGTGGATCAATATATAACGAGCGTCACATTCTCACATCGTCGTCGTGCATTTTAGGGTAAGATGCAAATTAATAAAAACAATTCATTTCCGAGAGTGTTCTCATATTTTTGTGTTTTGAAGTGTATAAAAAATCTTCTTTTGTATGATCTTGAAAAAATGTAGAATCATTTTGTCACAGCTAAAAGTTCTATTTTTTTTACACAATTGGATCATGTTGCAGTGAATTTATTTCATTAATTGAAAGTACTTGAAATCATATGTGGTTAAAAGCGTTAAATGAGAACATTCTCTCAATGGAATTCATTGTAATGTATTACTATTAAAGTTATATCGATTTCCTCAATCTTCCCACTTCATTAGTACTCCACCTGAGGATATTACCGTAGTGGCTGGTGCGAATTCTCTTAGTTCTGGAGGAGATTCATATAAAATTGAGAAAACTATTATGCCCGAAAGTATTTTTGACGACATCGCCCTTCTACGTACGCAAAAATCTATCACCTTCCGCAGAGGTGTCCGTAAAATTGAACTCGCTAATTACAATGATTTTGATAACGATTATCGTGTAAAAGTTGTCGGATGGGAACTTCCACCACTGGTAACTTGACTGCAACTATCAATGAATTGAATAACCAACTAAAATTCAAGTATATAATTTTTTATGACAATAACAAAAAAAATTGCAGGGTGAAGCACGAACAAACAACATGCTTCAAGAATTTTCCCTTCGTATTTATGACAAAGAGATGTGCAAACAAAAGAACGCATGGCTGCATGATAAATTCCTTTGCATTTTTGATCCGGCTGGACAAACACTTTGCAACGTAATATTCAACACTAATATCAAAACGATGAGTAGTTGTGTGATGAGTTTTCTAATTTTTGTTCGTTTATAATTAAACTTTTAGACGGACCAGGGAGGCGCAATAATTGCTGACGGTCGGCAAATTGGAATTTTTCTAAGTAAAGGTTCATGTTATGATGCGAAAGATCCACTTCCACATACTCCAGTTTATGAATATCTGGATTGGATCAAAGCCAATTCTCGTGCGAAACAAAAGAATGGTGAGCCATTTTGTTTATACTACTGAATTGAAACATTGCACAGCAATAATTATATTTTTTTTCTTTTCACCAACGTTTTCTTTATTATCATTTATACTGATAGTAGACCATGGATTTAATCCTTCCGCACGAGATGGAGCACATCCTTATCATGTAAGCATCAGACGTCGGAATAAACATATATGCAGCGGTTCCATCATTAATGCACGTAACGTTCTCACATCAAACAACTGTATCCTCAGGTATTGCATAAATTTCGATGAAAAACAAATTTTTGCCGTGAAAAAAGAAAATAGTTTATTAAACAAATTGTGACACAAATTGAAATGCATATTTGCGCAAAGATATTCAAGTATTGTAACTTCAATGACTTATGCGGAAGATAATTTTTCTTCTTCGGAAAAAAAAATCTAGAAGTTTTCGAATAATTTTGATTAATATTAAGATAATTCGTTCATTCTCTTATCATACAGAATCGCGACTAAGGATCTTAGCATTGTAGCCGGCATTGATTCACTGAATGAAAAAGGCAGAGTGTATCGAGTGCAAAAAAAAATTCCAACTTATGATGACCATTATGACATTGCGATTCTTCGAATAACTAGAAGAATCATTTTCAATAATCGAGTAACATCAATTCCTGTTACAACATACAGTTATGATTTTGATGACTTTGATGAAATGACAGTGACTGGTTGGAAACGAGATAGTGTAAGTGTAAAACATGCATTTCGCGAAAAAAGAAAGAATTGACAATTGGGATATTATGAATTCAATTGATGTGGAAATATTTAGGTTGGTCGATACAAAGACGATAAGCTCCAAGATATTTCTCTGCAAACTTATGATCGTGAAAAGTGCAAACAGATAATTCCATTGCTCAGCGAAGCGTACATGTGCAGCACTGAAGTCTCAACTAACAATTTCTGCCACGTACGTATATATTTGCGCATGAATATTGAACAATAAATAGATATCAGTGGAAATGAATGTAATGGAATCTTTTAGATGGATTATGGAGGTCCTATCGTTGCTGATGGAGTACAAGTTGCTCTGAATCCATTTGGTGTCCGGTGTGAAAATGATAACGGTCCACGTTTGATTCTTCCATTATCCAGACATTCGTCATGGATTGACCACAATGCTCGACTATAATATTGGGCATGGTTAGACGCGACCTAAAAATATAAAGTTATATAAACTTTGCTTTTGTATCATTTGAGTTTTAATAGTTCAATGAAATAAAACATAATGGTTCATTAATTCAACGAATTCCAGTTTGTTGTTGATGGCATTTTACCTAGGTTCTGTTTCGATTGGTTGAAAACAGATACAAAGTTGCATTCGTTCATGAATGTTGAGAAGAATGCATGACGAAGATGTCGTGGCAACAATTGAATATAGAATTATTCAAGAGAGTTGTTATTCATACGAAGATAGTGAATCAGGAAGAAAAATGGGGGTTCTTCACCATGAATATAAATTCCAACTGGTATATAAAAGGAATAGAAATAAACATATAAACTGTTATTTCGATGTTATTCATTTCCTATTTCTGTTGACATTAATTGATGTAATTAATATGGAATCCAAACATCAATAAGTATATCTATGAATAAATTTGCTTCCGTCATGAATGTTATGAAACTAATCAAAATTATCAACAATGCCTTTATTGTGGTATTGGGAGACTTTTCGAAATTGTACAGAAATCAATTGTCACAAAACGAATATTTCCGTCCATGATCCACATCAATGTTGATACAGAGGTGAAATTATTTCAATAATTTTAATCGATTATGTATGTCATGTGGAGAAACATTCCCGATCCATTGTGCTCGCAAGACTAAACTTGCAATTATTATGAAATTAATGTATAATTTATTACAGAATAGTATGGTTATTACATAAAATGACGTGATAAGTAGTAATGATGAATAACTGAATGAAGAAATATTATCTGATTCAATAAAAAGAAGAAAATGTTATGAAACAATTAAGTCGAGTGTATTCCATATATTTATTGTTGAGAGACTTGATCAAGTTTGCGTCAGCTCAAGACAACAAACTTGATTTGAAATAAGAACGCATCGAATTTTTCAATGATAGTAGACGTTGGATCGGTATTTCGTTTAATTTTGAATCACACTGGATTTGATGCGGGTAATTTATTGGTGAGAAATCAGGAATGAATGCACCAATCGAGCCTCGGTCCTTTTCAGATAGAAGAGAAAAATAATGAGCTGATTTTGCAACGACTGGTTATCATCATCACTTCGTTTCGGTCTTCTGTGAAGTGAATTACAACAACAAATAATTATAGATCATGGGAATGTAAATTGATTAAAATTAGTTTCATGAATTCAATCGTATCAAAATTATCCTGGAACATTTTAGAACTACAGACGATTCGATTTATTGGTGAGCGAAATTAAAAATATTCTTCGATAAAAAATTGAACAAGATTCATTGGAATAATTATTGAAGTTCCGAAATTGATTCCATGTTTTGTTTCACAACTTATTCGTCGCTCAAATGTTTATTCAATGAAAATATACACTAAGAGAGATTTCCAGAATGAACTTAGTGCATAGCGTTTTAACCCATATAATAATCTATTATTAATTCATATTTTCCATTCACGCGAAATTTTACACTCGTGAATCTTTTCAATTTTATAGTCACATTAAATGAACAAAATTACCTCTTTGACTAGATTGAATTTTGGATGAAAAGCGTTGCAATCGAATGATAATTGTATTGATGATGATAATTTCGATACTCATTCCATAGTATCTTTTCATACAATTCCTTTCTCAACATTTGTGTACATTCTCCAAACTTTTCCATTATTCTTCAAATAGTCATTGCATGAAAAAAAGTTTCAGCCTTGATCATCATCTTATTCATAATTTTGCAGTGTACAGAATTGTTTATTTTAGTGGATATTGAATTATTTTTGATATACTATAAAATCAATTATGATAGTTCTTGAAATAGGTGCGCTTATCTGCTGCTGTTTGTTTCCACAAAATGATGATTCCCCAATAGAAATTCTTGGAGCAAACTGACTCACAACATAAACCCTAATAAATAATTATTTTATACTGTTGTTTTCCTCAGAATTACATTATTCGTAACTGGATAAATTGTTTAATTGTAATTAGTTTCACATTAAATATCTGAAATTTCCAAATAGATAAATGAACAAACGATCGTATGATCTCACTTTATGGTGATTACTCGAAAAAATTTATTGTATATAATTACTCATTGTTTCATTTTTCGATGGGCGCCTGGATTAGAAGTTTAGCTTCGGGCTCCAAAACTTTCCGATGATTCACCTGAGAATATTTTTGTTGAGATAAATAGGAGAAGATTTCCGATTTACATCATTATTTCAATCACGGTAAAGGGTTTCTCATCATCACTATCAACATGTTTATATATCAATTGTTGATCTTTTTCGGTCTCACTTGGTTTGCAATAACGGGTAAGTTTATTAACTATTTCGGAATACAATAAATAAAAACACCGAGAATAATAACAATTATTTATATAACTGTTACATCACAAAGATGGTTATGCAATACCTGCTGGGCATTATCCATACCATGTAATAATCCGATCCGGAGGTGAACATATTTGCAGCGGTTCAATAATCAATGAGCGTCACATTCTCACAGCTCATTCATGCGTTATCGGGTAATATAGATATGAACCAAAATAAATTATAAAAAAAAGGAAAGACAAGGATGACGAAATGGAAATATAAATTTTATGGACTCCTAAATGTGTGAAGTAAATTGATATCGGAACAAAAAAAAAAAATTAATTGATACAGTTGGAATTTGAAAAATGTGAATACTTTCGAAAATATTTTTTCACGATACAGCGTCCTAGTGGTTCTTTTAATAATTAAATTCCAACATGTATTACACATTTTTTCTTGCTTATAACATTTGATTTTCCATCAGTTATTCAGCAGAAGATCTCGTAATTGTTGCCGGCACATATTCTCTCAACAGAAATGGAAATTCATATAAAATAAGAACAATCATTCGTCCTGATAATACAAATGATGATATCGCTCTTCTTCGCACTGTCCATGAGATTCATTTTACGTATATGGTTCGACAGATCCATATTACATCTGATGAATACGAACGCGATGAATACCCAATGACGATGACTGCTTTCAAAAAACCACCCGTGAGTTCACATAAAAAAATTTTTGACATAGAATGAAGTGGGAGGAATTCAAATTACTGATTTAAGAGAAAATGATGTTGTTTTTCAATCACATTCAGAGTGGCAGACCCTTCACGGACAAATTGCAAGTATATAATTATGAAATCCAAAAGGGGTATTCATGCCAGGGACAATATATTGGAGCCAACGACAAATTCATGTGTGTCATAAAATCTGACAGAGAACAAGTTTGTAATGTAAGTTGAATATTTAATACTAGAAAAATTACAGAATTCAATCATTTCTGTAAGTACAATTTTTTTTAATATTATAGGCGGACTTTGGTGGTGCTATTGCTGTTAAAGATTACATTATCGGCGTCAAAATTCCAAATGCAGATAATCGAAATTGTGTGGGCAACAAACCAGAAGTACATCTCCGTGTTAAACATTATTTACGTTGGATTCGGAAGAATTCTGATTTGAGAATAGATAATGATTGGAATTATAATCATTTGGATAATTATGACAATTTTGATTTTACTTTCCAATTTTAGTTCATTTCATTGATGAAAATGCTGTGTTGATTTTTTTTTTTACACTATAAATTAATTTTGCATCTTAAAAATAAAAAGCGATTCTCGGAAATATGGGAGTATATGTCATGAGTTCTAATATGAATCATTCTTACAAAAGTCTACATCCAAATGCTTTCACTGTTCGTAGTCCCGTCCATAATGATTAGGCGGGGGAAAAAAAAAAAATTGGAAAATTATGGTACCCACTTTTTCATCCATTACATCTATAAACAATTGCTGTTTTAGGATGGTAAATTATCGTATCATACGTAATTCGCCTTGGGGAATATTGTGCATGTTGCGATGATTATAAAAATTTTCATAACATTTAAAGTTCGGAATGTTCCTTGATTAAATTGTTGCCTCGGTTTTATCAATAATGAAGGAAGGAATTTAATTTGCTGTTATCACACCAGCATTCACCCCAACCATTTGATCTCTCATTATCGCTTCAGGTTTCGTAATTTACCCTTTAATTAACAATTATTTTTTGTTTGCACAGTACCCACTGTGACTATGCATGTTAGCAATCGAAGTGAATGACGATCACATATTATTGATACCTTCTAGAATTTTCCAAAGATAGTCGATATGAAAATATAATCTTTAAACACTAGATACCTCGCTGAATAATTAATATTTCAAAACGTTGAAGAATGTTGATGCACTTGTAGTTGGGCGATAATAAACACAATGGATCTCCGAGTTGACCAAAACTATTATTATAATTATTTTTTTTTTGGTCTTTGATAAGAAATAAATTTAATCATATTTCTAGGGAGTCCATAGTATTTCGTAATATTACATTATTCGAATGCACGTGCATTTGATTGATATAGTTTGATAATTGAAAATAAGAACAATATTCAATTATTGCCCATTATATTGAGTGGGTATTTCTTCGTATGACAATAATCTGTGTCGACTGAATTTCTTTCCCACCAACAGTTGTATTTGCAAATGGATCATTTTTCCACTGTTGTCACGATTTTTCGATTATTACTATCAACAATTTTCGTTTTAAAAATAGTTCAAATTATCAACTTGAAAATGCTTTGAATCATTCCATGAAAATGAACAAGTTTTGGTTTGGAATTTGATTAATATCAGAATGAGGTCAGTTTTTTAAAATAGTGTTCGAGAGTGCTTAATTGTGTAATGAATAAAGTAGTACCGATAATCCAAAGATTCCTGAGCGATGAACAAAAATGAAAATGTTTTTACTGTTTCTAGGAGTAACTCTATTAGTTAATTAGTTTCATCATTATGTTAATGATATTCGAAATGATGATATGATAATGTTGTCGTGGGTATAAATAGGGGACATTCTCTGTACGATTTCAGATTCGGGCGAGCGATATCACGTTCACCACCATCGTCATGTTCTTGCAACGATGTATTCTTTTCGCGTGTCTCGTCGCGCTTGCGATTTCCAGTAGGTTACAAAATAAATACTAAATAAAAAGACACTGTATTGAATAACGATTTCTTTCAACAGTTCCTGGTACTACTGCGAATCCGGTGGCAAAATTTTTGGGTCTTATATGTGAATCAATGTCGAAGTGTTCTGAAAACCCATCCGAGGATGCTCCTCGTCCAGATCATGGACACCATGTAAGCATTCGATTTGATGGCGAGCATCACTGCAGTGGATCAATCATCGACAATCGTCATATTCTGACGTCATTGTTCTGCTTGCGTACTTATGGCAAGCTTGATGAAAGGTAATTCAGTTAAAAGTCATAAACATAATTCCATTGTGGATTCGCAAGCAAATAATGAGACTGAAAAATACTTTGATATCACAAAGATAATTTTTCAAAGTAATATGATTGTAAAAGATTACTTAAAGACATGGCAGAGATATTTCATACATTGATGAATAGGACCAAAAAATACTTATGAAAATGAAGATTTAGAGATTCGTAGATTCGGTGAATGTCACTGAAAAAAAAAAATAATTAATTCACTCCAAGTTCAAGAGTGTTCTCATGCGAGATGCAATTCTCTTTACATTTTTTAATTCTCCTTTTTTGATCTCATCTTATAATGATTGGGTTTTATGTATTATACAATGAATTACCACAATCTCATAATCGGAATTTGTCTCTCTAAAATATTGATGAAAAAACCGAAACACTGTCACAGTTGGGTCACTTGAATTTCTTTGACCAAAATTCCGATTTCATATGCCGGATGATTATCGACTATGTGTTTTGATAAAGTTGATATCAGTTTAACGTTCAAATAAAGGGAAAAGTATTCATTGGATTGACTTCCGGAAATCGTGAATGAAAATATTTTCCACAAACTATTGATTTCGTACACAGCATGCTTTTGTCTGTGCTCCAACACTTGATTTATTTTTTTTTCATTCTACAAGGTCGGTAGTCATTACTATAATGGCTGGTATCGATTCACTCACGTCGGAAGGTGATGAATATCAAGTATACAGAATATATTCCCCCGAAGCTGAATCCGACCTCGGTCTCATCGAAACTTTCGAGGAAATTACTTTTTCCGAAGTCGTAAAGCCAATTAAAATGGGAGATTATAATGCATTCCGCGATGATTCTGAGGTGATATTTACCACTTGGTATCATATGCCTCTGGAGGTGAGTGTTTCCAGAAATTATTGAATTGATTAATGAGTGAAACCAGCATATTATAGATAAATGAATAAATGAAAAATTGCAGGGTGCAAATGGAAATCCTGAGCTTCAGATATACGTGCAAAAACTTTACAATAAACGTGCGTGCACACAGATGTTCGATTACATTAAGCAGCACCAACCGTGCACTTATGATCCAACTGAAACAAGAGAATTTCCTGTGAGATATTTTTTAGATCACGAAAATATTAAATGAAGAAATGGATGAGTTTATATGGACATTATGAAATTTTCAGACGGACGCCGGAGGTGGTATCGTTATTTCTGGTTATCTAGTCGGTATTCATTCCAACAGGATGGATGCTTTTGATCCTTCTAAACCTAAATATAACACACCAATTTCCCCGGATCTGGACTGGATTCAACGAAAGATGGATTTTAAGTCAGAACCTCGTAAGTAAATTGTAATTCTATTGAGTATGACTGTATTGTTGCATTTTATCACATCAGTTGATAGAATTATTTTGGGATTGAAGGTTTGTTCAAACTAAGTTTTTAATTGTATCATTCGGCAATCGATATTTCTTTTTGAATAATTGAAGTGTTTACTGTTAATTACAAAATTATCATTACAAATTCAATCTTTTGTGTTATTCTCAACATCACATATGATAATGATTGCACTGAAAAAAAAATTTTCTGAACTGCAATATCCGTCGATGCTGTTTTAACAACACAGGTCGCGATCGGAAACAAAGCAAATCGTATTTTGAACGATACCAAATACGAATACGCGCTAAACTTATAATTCATAAACCAGGGTTCTGAAGTTTCTCGATTGCTACAATACATATACTCAGTAACACGATTTAGTAAATCGTTGGTATAGTGATTCAATTGAATTGTTCATATACTAATCCATATCACTACTCTAAGTAAATGCATCGCGATAGTGGAAAAACCTCGATGAACATTTAAGTTGAGAAAATCTCAATCACTCCATTAAAAAAAAAAAAAAAAGGACATTGTTCAATTCATTACTCAAGTTAAAGGTTGACAAGGTGACAATTTTAGGTCAGCACGGTAATAATTGAAGTTCATTATTGTTATTTAACTATTATCTTTTTAGAATTCTATTATAACTTGTCGGAAAGAAAGAACTCTGTTTAAAATTATTTGATCATTTATCAATTTTTACTACAGCAATATGACGTCAGAAAACTAAATTCCGCTAAGCGAGTATCACAACTGCAATAACATCGTTTCGTACATTGCATAGAGGTTTCTTTTCTGGGCGGTTTTACGTTTCTTGTTTCTGTCATCATAAACTGCTAATTGATCTATTTGGCCATGAGTATTGGATGAATCAGTGGAAATTTAATTTTGAAATCAATGCAAATAATTATCTCGTTTTAACAATTGGTTCTTTCATGTTCTTTTATGTCAAAGAATCCGATCTGGAACAAAGTCATCCTTGTAGTGGAAATGAAGCCAGAAGACCCGTGCGGAATGGGAATAATCCCTGTGGTGGAACATCTTATACCAATATTTATCAACCGAATGTCGGGAATGGAATGCCTCCTCACAATAATTATCAACCGAATGTCGGGAATGGAATGCCTCCTAACAATAATTATCCACCGAATTACGGGAATGGAATGCCTCCTAACTATAATTATCAACCGAATTACGGGGGTGCAATGCCTCCTAACTATAATTATCAACCGAATTACGAGAATGGAATGCCTCCTCACAATAATTATCAACCGAATTACGGAAATGGAATGCCTCCTAACAATAATTATCAACCGAATTACGGAAATGGAATGCCTCCTAACAATAATTATCAACCGAATTATGACTCGAATGGAATATACACCTACAAAGATTTTCCATTTGTTGTTATTATTGATTCGAAGAAAAATCCACATCTATGCAGTGGTTCAATCATCAATCAACGTCACATTCTTACTTCTCGGTCTTGCATTGAGAGGTATTGTCAAAACTTTTATAAAAATTGTATTTTTGCATTGGTGAGAAACAATTAATTTCCCTCTGCGCAAATCACATTTATGAATATTCTCAACATTGTTATTTTTATGGAACTTTCGTTCAATACTTTATCTGTATAATCAACTATAAATACAGTAACCATTTTGAAACGTATTCCATGTAGATGGAATGAGACCAATTGAGTAAAGAAATGAAAACATGAAAATTTTTCCGGTTTCACAAATACGAAAATTTCCTATCGGAAAAACGAATTCAGAAATTGGGAAACTCATATGGCATATCAACAACTTCATATTTGATTTGAATTGTGGAAATCTTGATGTTTCTTTTATATTTTTCAGTTACAACGCAAGTCATCTCGCTGTGCGTGCTGGAGTGACTTCACTTTTCGCAAAAGGTGATTATTATGAAATTTGTGAAATTATTCGATACGAGAATTGGGATTACGATCTCGCCATTCTTCGTACAACTCAAAACATTGATTTTACAAGTAATGTAAATGCAATTTCCATTATCCCTAACAACAATAATCTATATGAGGATGCAACAATAATGCTCGTCGGTTACCAAAAACCAGTTGTGAGTTTAATCAATTGAGTATTTGAAAAAAACTGTCAACATATAGAATATTTTAACATGAGTTGAGTATTAAAATTTTCAGTTGGGCCGTCTTACGAATCAAAACTTGGAAAATCACACATTAGAAGTGTATAATCGTGAGAAGTGTATGGAAACAATACCTTTCCTCGAAGACCGGTACATGTGTAATATCGATTATTCCCCAGGAAGTTCTTGTAATGTACGTTATATACATCTATATAATTAATGATAAGATAATGATGAGAAAAGATTGACATAAATATAATCAAATTTTTCAGATGGATGATGGAAGTCCTATCGTCGCTTATGGGGTTCAAGTCGGCATAAAACAATTCGGTGGCACTTGTGAAGGAAAGCTCCATGTTCATCTTCCATTGTACGAAATGGCACCTTGGATTGCAAAGCAATCTCGTTTGTAATATCGAACTTCATTTTGGCATTTTGAAGGAAGCTATTGGATCAAATGTTCAAATAGTCTGCTCCAATTTTTTAATTTAATAAGCAATTATATACGAATTCGACATAAACATATAATCGATGAATATCGTCCTGCGTTCATACAGATACGTTTAGACATAATTGCAATTGAACATAATTGCATAATTGCATTTAGACATAATTGGAATTGAAGTATATTTTGTAACGCAATTGACCAATAAAATATTTCATACTATTGCATCAAAATTTTTATTATATTCCGATATGTCAATTTTTCAATGAAAAAATTTTCGCAATCGAATATTAATTAATTAAATAAATAATCAAATTATAGATACGATAAATTTTGAAACTTTCATTCCCAGTATCTCTACAGATTTTCGGAGCAAACTAATTCCAGGCTGTTTTCTGCATGTAACTTTCACCAACGCGACGTTTTGTCATTTTTTTTCTTTTTTATTCTACGTCTAGCGATAACTATACTCACACTGATTAGAGAATGTTTTTCGTTTTTGTTTAAAGATAAGTGAATGAGCCAGAATTTTATCCGAGACTCAGGTCCATATTTATGAGGAAGGCAACATCAGTGCCATTCCTTACCTACTTAAAATTTATTTTTTTTGGTTTTGTTTTTTTTTTTTTTTTCAATCATGATATTTTCATACACTATTAAAGTGCTTTAATATATCTACAAAGTTTGAATAACATTATTCATTGTTTCCATTGAAAATCCTAAAAACTCGACGAATTCACGGACGTTAGACCATGGGGTCCCCTAAGGAGGGGGGGGTCTGCCTGTACGGCTAAAAAAAGACACTTTTTCTCGAATTTTTTTACGGGATACGGACAATGTTTATTAAACAAAAATATTACAATATCGTTGTATCATGTTCTGAGAATATTTCGTGGAAATTTCGGCTAAAAATACTAATAAATGAGCCGTTGGCAGCAAATCTCCCGAGAAAAACAAAAAAAATATTGAAATGCGGTGGACATTGTAACTCGTGAAAGGATCATTTGAAACGAA
>JAPYZF010000618.1:0-27074 GCA_030523045.1 Meteorus cinctellus | reverse complement strand
AAATCTAACCCCAATTTGGAGTTGTCTCATGTTATACTACAGCCTGTGGTAAATGGAACTCCAGTCGCTGTTGCCACTACTACAATTTATTTTCCGTGTTCATTCTAGATTATATGAGAATTCTAGATTTGTAATTCGCCAACCGATAATTGTGAATCATATTGGTGGCTACTGGAGAATTTCTGAAAAAACTCAAATCATAAATAAAATATAGAGAATCATTATTGGCTGTGACACCTTCAAAATGCAATTAGAACGTGGCAACACAAACGCATAATCGAAGAGGAACAAAACCAAATCTGAGCTTACCAAGCTTTTTTTATATATAAACAATTATCTGTTCCCTCTTAAGGAACTATTTATAGAGAAAAAGTGAGAGCATATTGATAACAACTTGAGTGTTGGTATGTATATATATATATATATATATCTATGGAAATCTGACATTTTAAAAAACATAATGATATATTTGAAAGTGTAAATATATGCCAGATCACATGATTGCTGATACATGAAGAGCTATTCAATATTATTTACCAAATATCCCAGAGGCAAAAAAATTAGTTAGTTGGAATTTCTGTATCTGATATGATTGTGCGTTAAAGTGCATTTTCTTCAGATATACTCATACACTAAAATTCAT
The DNA here is from genome assembly GCA_030523045.1 of Meteorus cinctellus. Taxonomy (NCBI): domain Eukaryota; kingdom Metazoa; phylum Arthropoda; class Insecta; order Hymenoptera; family Braconidae; genus Meteorus; species Meteorus cinctellus. The sequence goes on along the minus strand of JAPYZF010000618.1, from coordinate 26,431 downwards.
GTATTAAATGACGAAAATTGGAGCAAATAAATCCTATAGCAAAATAAAAGCGCCTTCGACTTATGAAGAAAACGCTTTGAATACTATTCTAAATAAAGTATTGATTTCACATTAAATCAAACTCTTCCTCGTGACACCGGCTGTGATGTCTATTGATGAAGAGTAGATCGGATTATTAACATGATTTGTATTTTCATTACTGTATTTGTTGTTTTGGGATTAATTAGGAAGCAGTTTTGTATTGGAAAATACGAATACAGCTGCGAGGGTGACACTGTTAGATACTCTTCTCTTAATTGGATATACGCCACTTGTCTGGCATGTCTGCATCAACCTATGCGAATGTAATAACGCAGTATAGTGGTCGACCCCATGACCCCCTCATCTCAACTTGTATTTCCCTGACAGTATAATCATGATACGAGAATAGCCCCCATTGACGCGTGCCCGACATCACGCTGCGTTTACCAATCATATCTACATTCACTTCATCTCTTTTGCTCACTTTCGTTTGTTATACATGTATACATACATGTATATTATGAGTCATTCAACTTATTCGCATAGAGCAAAATTGATTTGTGCAATTGCACAATGAATTATAAATTCCATTAAGGGATGCAATATATTTTAGCACCCTATGCATAATATAGGGCAAAAGGATTATTCATATTGAATCGATTGATCTATACTATATTGAATGAGTGATTGGCTTTGGAAATGAATGCAGAATACCATTGAATCAATAGCAATCAAATAAGAACACACTCGAGTATAATATAATGATTGTTAATTCGAATGTGAGGTGAAAACGCAAATAAAATCTGTATTTGGCATAGTGATCAATATAAAATGATGAATGTTCATCAGATATGTAGTTCTTTAGGGCATTTATGAGGCGCGTGCGCCCATGTGGACATATATATACGAATCATAACTTATTCACGAAATATGCTTTTGTATAGAATATCCAATAATTCACCATTATTCTATAATATGATTAAACCACGACAATCCAACTTGACTCTTATCGATTTTATTTAACATAAAATTTTCATCTTAAAATTATTGAAATGACATTATATTACATAGTAAAATTGAATGTGAGAATGAACATAGACCCGCAGTGAAAACTTAATGACCACATGCATTTAATTCTATCTTATGAGTGGGGATAATAGTTTTGTGGTAGGAAGCTACTAGAGAATTTATGGTAATGTTGATGCTCAATAATCGGTAGTGGTTGTGCAACTAGTATCTTTTCACCTCAAAACATAAGTCATCTATCTAACAAGATAATAATAGTCCCATTCTATCCAATTATTTCTATCAATTATTCAATCAGTTCGAATATAATACTCATGTCTGAATGAACATTATCCTCCCTGTTCATTCTTGTTGATAATGAATCGTTGATGATGTCTGATCCAAACATTATGAAATTTCTGTCTGACTATTAGCGAATTGCCGTACGATAATTCCCCTCAGCCTTTTATCAACTCACCGTCTGCCACCCTGTTTCCTACCTGCCGGATATCTGTTATGCATACAATCCATATACAGTTTTTCAAATTGATTTATGTACAGCCGTCTCCTAAACTCAAATTTATATACACATGTTACAAATTAATGTTTTCACCATGAAATTTGTCATAAATAGTAGTACCATTTTACGATCATGTCAAACGGTTACAGCATATTATATAAAAAATAACTGCCAATTGTGTTCTTATATAGAAAAGTTCTCGCTCGTTGTTCCACCATAATCTGTCGAGTCTGTTGAGTCACATAATCCATCAGAGAATGATTGTGTGCATGTACGTATTATTCGTGAGAATCGCGGCCTCAAGGATAATTTGATTGTGTTAGACACCCACATCAAATGAGATTTTTCTCTAAATCAAGAAGATTCGGTGATCCATGTGATCTTGTTCGGTTTTTCTGTCGGATATGATGGGCAATCGATTGATTCTATACAATTACTATTCATCATCGTAATCTTCAATTTAGTTATAAAAGAGAATGAAAATTACCATTCGCGGATGGCGATAAATATAATAACATTCAACGTTCAACTCAAACATAAACTATCATTGTTTCAATAAATAACTCGACATAACTACCATGCCAAATTATGTTCCTAGTACATGATTTGGATGGCTGTATCAACGATACGAGAAAGATAGTGATTGTTACATTGGTATGATGTAAAGTTACATGAGCATGCCATGAACTCCACCATGCGCTAATTCAACCAGTTTCTATTGTAAATATAACCTAATAACGTGTTTTTACTTGGCCCATCGGACGCTCACTCGATCCATTATTCATAAAAAAATTTGCAGCTACAGTTATTCGTCAACAATCGTCAATGCATGTTAGTCATCAATGGCGTGTCTAAAATGAAACGTGCCATAAATGAAATTTTTATTTATAGCAACTAAAAGAAAATGAATTCGTATTGTTGAATACAGTACTTTATCTGAAGCAGATAGAAATAGAATGCATGAAACAACAAATATCACCGTGAAATGTGAGAGACATTACTGTGGGACGCGTGATCAGTATACAGATGAATTTTACAGTTGATGCGGATTAAAACATTTCGCTCGGAGCGATCCATCGCATAAACTTTTCGCCGAAAACGCAACTATATAAAACCTCCAATAAAAAAGTTTTCCGCTTGTTTTCATAATTCAATAGCGGAATCAATCACTACACCATGATATTCTGCCTAATCTAAAAATCGACATTGCACAATCAGATGGAATATTTCATATGCCTTATGTGCATTTTAAAAAATTGAAAATTCACGTAAATTATCTGGAAATGGTAACGAATTTCATTGATATTCTCAACATAAATAGATGTTATAATAGAAAAATATTATTATCAGATATTTTCGAATTTAAATGAATCAATTGTCTTAATTATCTTTTCGAGCTGTGTCCAGTGAACATCTGAGATGCATCTACTGACCCACGAGCTCAATGCGTCGTCCCCTCACACCCAAAATTTTAGAAAGCTCTAACAGCAAATTAATTTATTGTCATTATTAATCAATACACGTCCATGAATTTTACGGTGCACACGATAAAATCGACAATCACGACGGCGGACTTTCAAGTTCCATATACGATAACATTAAAGGGGCCTTCGCAGCAATATTCCATATCCCCTAAATTCTTATGGTGTTACAGAGGGAAATTGCAAAAATTTCACTGGATTATTCATTCAATAATTAGATGAAAGCAGTCGTAATAAAAGTGTCCGATAGCTACGAAACAAGACCCTGTGAAACTCGCTGTATCACTTTCCACGTGAACGTATCGAACAGCGTTGAATCCATGTAAAATATCTCATCTCAATGAGCTAACATTGCAGTATTTCAACACGGACGATGATCAAGCTTTCCTTTTCCTTTGTTATACTGGAAAGTTTATATCAATAGTCTGATGATTGACAATTTATATGATGAAAATTGTGGGGCAACATCATGCATGCTAACTGATGGCATACCAATGGTATATTGAGTGGTAAGGGGTATATATCGTGCATTATATGAATGTTTTAAATTAAAAAACGCGTTCGTATTGAGAATGAAATATACTTAATTGGTAACGAATTTAGTGAATGGAAACTAATCATGATGACGCAAGGGCTTAAACAAATCATCTCCGACCCGCTTGATCGCATCCGTCTAGAATTGTTTTGTTTCAGTTGGCTAAAAAGGCATTGAAACTGTGAATCTCAATGCACATAATATGAAAAAATATTCGTGATGAAACATCTCAAAGAATGAATTTTCCCACAATTTATTCAATAAAGTGTTTCACTACGATATTACAATTCTTATGATCCAAAAATAAGTGCATGACGTGGAAATTTGTCTAATATAATCAGACAGTATAAAAATTACATGAGCAAAAAATGAAATTCACTACTTGCAATTGATTGGGATATATATAAACACAGATCTATATATTCACACCGGTTGGTTGTGAATTGCACCTGTGGAGTTTGGCCACTTAATGCTACACGGTATCATTTTGCATGCTACCATTATGAAATGTTCTTCAGATATTGGTAAATCCAACATTATATCAATGAGAAGCGCGATAACTTTTTTTCTTGTATCCAACTCTGAAGGGAGAGATGTTTCATGAAAAAATTGCATAACTCATATTCTTACCTGTACCCTTGCTTCTGTAAGATCAATCTTCATCGCTATTTCCTCCCTCGTGTAAATATCAGGATAGTGCGTCTCTTGAAATGCACGTTCAAGCTCCTTCAACTGTGCCGACGTAAAAGTCGTGCGTATCCGACGCTGTTTCCTCTTTTCTGCTAGTCCATCATGGCTTGAATATGGTTTATAACCAAGACCTCCTATTAATTAACCAGACAGGAATGATTAATAAATTAATACTTGGAACTCGACAGTTTGTTTGATTGTTCGACAAAAGTTTTAGTATCGAGGAAAAAAATACAGGAAGCTTCTTTTGTTTATATAAATGTTGGAGAAATTATTACAAGCTATTGGGAATAAGCGATTCAGTGTAGCAATGAAGTATAAGGGTATAACATGTAACCATAGTGATAGAAATGGGCCATTCATTGATTTTCAGTGCCATCTTGTCGTTGTATTCCAACCAAGTTGCTTAAGCTACTTTACATATATGTATATATATGCACAAGAGTACTTTGATTCGTTTGTATGAGTGAATGCTACTCTACTATCTGTTTGCAAACCATGTTCATAATAAGACAACACTTCCCATCTGATGTTACTACATCTTAGGATGGGCGATTGAAACCACAGACAAACTATGCTTGTATCCACTAAATGATCGATGGATTCATAAAAATGACGAATTATTTAAAAATTGAAGATATTGAAAAATCTTCCTCATATAATATGTATATTCATTTGTGACTGATAATATGAGCGAGGAATACGAATAATCGCGAAATGAATAAACCAATCAACTCACCTTGAAGATTAATAGACTGATTAAAAATTGAAGCAGCGTGTCGATGTACTTCCTGGGTCCTCACTGCCATCACAGAGCACGGTGTAGCATGAGCCGGGTGATGCGCGTGTGCATGTGAATGACTCGGATGATGAGCGCTGAGTGTGGGCCCACTTCCAGTCCCCGAAGCGCCAGTATTTGTCGGATAGCCAGCTCGCGCTGCCGTATAGCGATAAGCTGCCTGACTCATTTGTGAACACGAACCCAAATCGCCATAACTACACTGCATATCGCTCGCTGTCAATGCGCAACTTGATGCTTCAAAACCCGCGGCCGCCGCTGCTGCCGCTTGATTTAGATATGAGTAATCCATCCTACTAACTTCAACAGGATTAAACTCGATAATGGATTCACTTTTCTTGTTTATCACATTAACGCTAATAAATCTACCTCAAAACTTTATACAAACTATATTTGAATACACTTTAATTTACTCAATTCAAACAATGAATTATGTTATATTTGACGTGAATGCTTTCTGTCTGGGCTGACGCCGCCGATTTGCCGATGTATCACACTCGAGCAGTCCTAACAAATTATTGTGGCGCTACTAGTGTAGTTGAAAATTGAAGAAGAAAAAAGAAAAAAAAAAAAAAAGACTTCTGTTTCCGCAAAGAGAAAAATTTTCGTGACGGTAATGTTGATGAATATCCAAAAACGTAAGGAACGTTGTCAGTTGAGTAGGAAAGAGCATGCGCCCAGGCAGAGCAAATCCTCATTGATGATGTAAGGCCCCAACACGCGTGCAACACAAATATGAATACTGATATTACTGTTGCACCGCCACAAGAAGTACGATGAATCACGTTTGAATCAAAAGAAATCTATTCAATCACAATAAATTGAGAAAAAAAAACCAGAAGATTATTTGGATAAAATATTTTGAAAAAAGTGGTAATTATAATGATATAAACAATTTGTTTTCCCTATAATTTCATTTGCCGTTCTGCGTCATCCCACCTCTCATTCAAGTACCCTTGCTTTCAGTCTAACACAATATCTAGTTTCAAACCCGCGGGGTGTTTAAACGGCGTAATCGTATCAAGGCGCTATCAAATTATTGCGATTATCCCGAACGATAGAAAAGTTTTTCGTAGCGTTTAAGAGCGCCGGAGACAACCGACTGGTGGCTCTCCTCAAAATCAAATGATAAGCTTAATTCAATAACAAGCAAAAGGGTGCGCACAAGGGACCCCACAGTTGGGCGTGGTTTGAATGTATGCCTAGAATGGCACCTCAATGTCCCTACAATTCCATTCGCTTATTGGTAGATGAAAAACCACCCTCACCACTTCATCTCTCCCACCATGCACTTTAGTATCCACCCACTTTGATATAATATACAATCGCACGCCCCATATGCGATTTTTCGTCTCTTTTTATTTCTCAATGTCTCACGCACTCACCCCATCATAGTACGACCCCTTTGCACCTCGCACAACGTGCAAGGGATAAATATCACGCTAAAATGTATACTATCGTTTGTGATGATGCCTAATGTTTCGAGAACTCGTGAATTTATCCGCCGCAAAATGTACTTGTTTCTCTCATTATATTCAATTGTCCTCCTTCATTCCCCTCCATTCCAGCATTTTTTTTCCTTTTACAATGTATATATATACCAACCTCTTCTTACTACTCTGCACATCTGTATCGTATAAATGCCTGCGACAAAAATATTCACAAGTGATGAAAAATACAAATAACAATCATTGTGATGCAAAAATAAAATGACGCAATTGTCCCTATTTATATATTTCAATGATAACCATGATATAATTTACAAGTACTTCATTGTTATTTTCATTAATTAAAAATGACGAGATAATGGTAAGTATAAATGGAAGAATAAAACTAATGATGATTGTTTTGATTAAAACGTGGATGCTGCAAACAAGTAGGACACTGTAGTTGGTGCACACTTGTTCTCACGAATACGAACGTTTGAAAAAAAACTGTGAATTGTGAACAGGATATCATCCAGTTTTACCATATTCTCCTGAGGATGGAAACATAGCTCTGGACGTATGCTGCACGTTGCCCACAGCAGCCCATAATATTACTTTCATCTTGTTTCGTGGGGAAAACATCCGCCTATTTTCTAGACATGTACGACTATACTTCGAAACACGCATGTTCATGCTCGTGCTACCCTCATAGACACTCACAGTCGCACCCCACTACGCATATGTCCTTGATTTGTTCGCGGAATAATACTCTGCAGCGAAGTTGATTAAATATTGGCCGGTGGCAATCCTCGCGGGACCTCGACATTTCGCAGGAATACAATTTAATATCTCAACACCGAAATGAGCTCACGATCACTTCGTCTATGCTCCTCCTCTCTTTCGCTTCTGTTTGAATAAGAGAAACTCTTTCGATCTCAGTATTGTATCATGCAATTCAGAATTTTCGTCCTTGTTATTGTTTATTAGTTTTATATGCCCTGAATATTTCATACACGCAACGAGAGGGATTTTTTTATCCTCGGTCCTCATTATTGATCACTAGTTGAGTTACATATGTATTTGCGTCTGATATTGCATGGAGACGCTCTGTATCACAGCTCGTAATTCAAAACTACTATGTACTGGTGAAGAATTCATTGTCAAATTCATTAAATGGTAATAAAATAGAATCCCAACAGAAGTCCTTTTCGGAAAATGGCCCATGAATTTTCGATGAAAATTAAATTATTAAAAATATCTAAACGAATAAATTAATACTTCGATTGTACACGTCTGACATGAACTTCTACGCTTCGATAAAATATAACAAATACAAATATTTACGGTAAGATTGTACAAAAATATTTCACAAACAATGATCCGTTTCGATAAACAATTAATGTTCATGCCATGTAATTAGCATAGCGTTACCAAGAAACTCGTCCCGTTTCTACAACCATACCTGGAGCAATTAGACCACTGATCAACACAAAAATAGTCTAAAATCATTTGAAAATCAATTCAACTTATATCAATAAACCGTCTAATCCGCATGATGGATGGTTCAGCTGTGGATATGTGTGCTTATGAAAATATTGTCTTCTCCGAAGAATGCCTGCGGCAACGCTTCCGTCCACTGAGTAATTTGACCGAAACCTAAAGTGTCTGTGAGCATTCTTCCGTAGTTTATACAATCCGCTGCAGACTCAAAACTGTCTTATTTATCACGAAGTATTGGGCGAAAAAATAAACATCATTCATAACGAATCGGATCCACCAATAATCGTGTTCGTTAATGTCAAAATATGGTGAACTGGTAATTAATCGTGACTACCATTATGTTCACTTCTTGGACGGCCAACCGGCTGCTCATGTAGAATAATAAATTTGGCGTTTTGACTACGGAAGTATCCATACTATAAATTTCATAGTCATGGTCAAGTAACAAAATATATTAACTTGCTTAATGTATCCCAAGATTTGATACTTTACTCAGAATCATCACAGCCAACCTGTATTCTGCATTTGTACGAACAACTGCCTTACATCATCATAAAATTGCAGAAGTGTTATTATGAACAAGATATAGAAATTCTTAATATTACTTCTTCAAGCAATTTTTCACGTCTTACCATTACTTTTGACTAAAAACAAAACTAGTTCAATAGAATATATATATTCTTCTCTCTAAGAATATTCAATAGTCCAATGAGATACAATACAATGAAGGGTCCCAATACTCAACACATTGAAATACATTTTTTTTTTCATCGAAGGGTAGACAAACCTCCTGCCTAACATTTTCAGTCACTTCATACCTACAATGTCAAATTAAAGACATCCCTTGTAATGTCTCACCATCAAGATTAAATTAGGACATTCTTCCGAGGAATATTCATTCATCGTGATGTTCAACGTAAACTAGTCTGAATCATTTCCAACTTTCACCATTTCAATGCATATTTTTCATCCATAACACTTGATAATATAGTAAGTGCAGAAATATTAAAATCAACATGTAAATGTAACAGAAAATCCAACATGTGTTCATCTGAATCATTGGCTTGAAAATTGTTTGAAAAGTGCAGGTAACACTTGATAGTACTATCAAAATAGTGTGAAAGTAAACAAAAATAGAAAATCGATTATTAATAGATGAATACAAAAAACAGTTCACTTATATACTTGCAGCTGAATTGAATTATGGGGAGATGAACGCAATCGATATGCGACAAAAATATGATTTTGGCAGGTCGTTGACACCCGCATTACTCTCCTAAGCAACTAAAATAACCGAATAATGATATCAAACGAAAATAGGAATAAAATGGCCAACAGGAAATTGGGATTGAATTATTGGGCATTAATTAATTGATAGTCCTCGTAGACGCGTCAGAATCATTTATTATACCATATCCTAATCTTGACTGGCGTCAACATTTTCAGTTTGAAGACCTTTGAATGCTGCTACTGGTATGTATGTAACGAGTGTGTAGAGCTTATTTGCAGAATCCTCGTCGTCATTTCTCCTCCTGCTCAATCGAACGCGAACACGGAATGGAACATTTCTGCAAAATGTTATAGATGTTGATGATATAATAACTCAAAGCATAACGGAGTATGATAATTATGAGCAAATAATATTCACCTGATACCCTTTGACCAGAGTTGTTTGTTGAGACGGGTGTCTATTCTGACATCAGGAGTTCCCATTTGCTTTTCAGCGAATTTTCTGATTTCTTTGATAGCTCTTGGCGCACGTTTTTTGAAACCAACGCCATGTAAACGTTTGTGGAGGTTAACGGTGTATTCACGTGTTACTACTTCATTGATGGCACTCTTGCCCTTTTTTTCACTTGATTTCGTCATACTGTAACCTTTAAACAAACAAACTGTCCAATGAATACAGAAATACTTAACATATCGACTAAACGCCTATCTTCAATGAGTGATTGTCGGTTAAAGGAGTAAGACATGACAACCATGCATAACCTCCGAGGCAGCTGTGAGAATCAACGCGAAATTCAAAATAATATCAAATAATTAAAGATATTGCAATTGATGATAGAGACTCATTGACATGCTGTCATCGCTGAAATTGTTAAAGTTGCAATAATACGAAGTATTGATTTGTAAACACCAAAGCACGCACACACATTTTTTGAAACAAATAAGAATATTTCTGACACTAGTATAAATAAATATTCAGATTATTGTAAGCACCAATTGACAAAAGTTTGATTCCTCGTATACAAGTGACCAAGTTGACTAATAAATATCATGATGTTTCTGGATTTATTTAAGCGAAAAATCCTCCATTACCTCTCTGACAAATGGATCTCTCCAAAAGAACACTCGGTTAGTTGCGTTCTCAAAACATGCGACAGTACACCTCAATTTACGTGATGCTACGGCAGCGCCAATCGACAAAACCATTGAATCACTCGACTATGCACAATATGTATGTATATATGCATATATATATATATGAAATCAAGAAACACGGATACAGTCGCATGCATTAATGCCTGGGTCGGGAATTTCTAATTTGTAACCACTCTACCTATTGTTATAGTCATGGGAGATAAATTTTCTACTCTCAGTATATATAGGCCTAGCACACACACTTTTCATAACCATAACCATAAGCGCTCGACCAATCACGAAGCTCCATTTCGCCCATAATTATGGCTCCATAAGCTCTCGACCAATCACGAAGCTCCATTTCACTTATGGTTATGGCTATGGAAAGTGTGTGCACTAGGCCATACCGTCAACAATTTATCTCCCATGACTATAACAATAGGTAGAGTGGTTACAAATTGGAAATTCACTTGTGAACTTGTGAACTTGAGATAGGGACAAAATGGCAAATTGAACTTTGCCAACTTGTCAATGATGATAGTTCACGGTAATTTATTATTGTTAACCATTTGACTAATTTACCGACAGATGTTGGTGAACAGGGTGAACTATAACGTTCACGAATTTTTTGTCCATTGCTGCTATTTCGATGACTATATAGTGGAGCTGGAGAATCACCCATCAACTATCGATCTATTGAATTAAGCAAAACATCGGTAAAAAATCATCGATGATTTCGAAAGAAAAAACGTCGATAGACATAGACACGATGTCAATATGTATCGGCCATCCATAACATGGACCAATATGGACGCGTCTCAATCATCCATTGAAAACTGATGAATGTGTGCTCTTACTATGGAGGGTAGAGGTACCTCTACCCTCCATAGCTCTTACATACATTCTCAAACGCATAATTTGTTCTTTACATTTCATGGCTTTCATTTCATCGCTTATAGCCAGTTCTAACATATAAATTTTCATAGATTGTGCTGACAATCAACTTTGAAATGACTATTATCATTGAGGTGAAAACAGCAATTGGGTTCTCTCGATTTGGATTTTTTCTGTGTCCATCATGTGGAAAATTTGAAAAATTGAATCCCAACAATTCTAGGAATGATGAGCAAGCTACTTTCCAATCGAATTACTAAACAAATTCACATACCTATTTGAAAGTCATAATTGATTTTCGGAAAAAACACTTGCCCACTTGAGATTTTAAGAAAATTTCTGGCGAGCTTACTAAAGTATAATTCACTAGTATTATCCAATACTAATACGAAAAAATACAAATCATACAGAGATACGATAACTATCATCACTGTCGCACAAGCTCATTTTCAATAAATTCGGCAAACAAATCAATCAGGAACAATCTTTCCTAACAACCTGCGAACAAAAACCAATTTTAATTAATAATATTCGTACAAAAAATCATCTCAAATATCATGAATTATTAACACTCAAAAAACTTCGGTTGTTAGTTGGTTTGTTCGTTGGTTGGAGTGCATACAGCGGGCATTAGGTCGTGAGAACCTGCTACAATGACCTACGGGTTCTAATGATCATCGATGGGAGATGATAAATCCGAGATCAATGAAAGTACATTATCACGGAGGCGAGATCACTATCATGAGATGGAAAATTCCGAGTTTCCTTGATATTGAAGTCATAATTATACACGATACGAAGAAAAACACTGGACATTATCAGCGATAATAATGTTGTTCGCGACGATCATATTATGAGCACTCTATGGAAACATATTTTTTTCAGCTATTTCAAAGCATATGGTTGTAATCAGAATTCACTTGATGGAGAAATTGCTCCTAATATTTGACAAAAAATTTTTGCAATAGTCCAGCAGACAGGCTGTCAAGAAGTTTAAGACTAACCATATATATAAATTATGGTATTTCATCAGCATGCAAAGTTACAATTCGCATATTATCGGAGGAGAGATATTTTACCGATGAAATAAACTCATTGATTGAACTGGGTTTTTTTATTCCACATATCGGATATATATATATATATATATATAATTCCACATCGAAGTAATTGCATGTATACTTCAATTATTCCATCATTTACTTTGTTTTATTGTTTTCACGCATTTGATAGTATTTGTTCGAATTATATCTATATATCTGCAACTTACATGTCACTGATATTTCTAATATAATGTGTGTTGATATATAATTATCAATCTTCTTCCTCACCGTTCATTTCACCATTGGAACTATGCTTCCACTTAATTCCATAATTATATATGTTCCAACGCTAGACGCAGCGAATATTTTTCGTAATAGGAATGTCACATCTCATCACATTTTGGATTTATTTTAACAGGTTTATAATGCATTCTATAACATGTTATTCATTCTTCAATGTTTCATATTTTCAAATTAATTCGTTACCATTGGAGTGTTATTGATATATAATTTACCAAAATTTACCAAAATTTCTTTATGCTTTTGTTTATAATTCCGACACTCGCCCTTACCGTAAAATAATATTTTGATCTGGCTAAGGGCAGATGATACTAAGAATTGAGTCTAAATTAATAACCATTGAGACATTAGTTTTTTCACCATTTCATCGTTAACCACGCAATACAAATCACAAAGTAAAAATAAGATGGCATGGCGATTCCTGACAGTCCAAAAATTCAATTGCATCTATATTGATTATGATATAGAAAATCATAGAAGGAAAAAAAAAAAAAAATAATAAACTCCACATCGGTTTCTTATACACTTTGGATTCGGTATTCTCACATTTGAGAGTAAACTCAATTCCATCCCATTTCGATGATTCCGCCTAATAATTTCATACTTGCGCATCAATATATCTGCAATTGTTCAAAGAATCCCAGACAAATTCCCATGCACTATTATACTGCGTGTGATACACATGACCACACCACGAGCCGTTGGTTCCGATTATTTCTACAGAATATTCGAATTAAATAGCTGTGATATCAACCTTTGACAGTACCAATATTAATACTACGAATAATAATTGTTCTTACAATAGTATCAGTAATTGTGATAATAATAATAATAATAATAATACTTTATAATAATAACAATACAATTGTGATAAAACCGACAATCATTGTAGTAGATGGAAAGCATCAAACTGAACTCTTAGAGTCTGTGCATTCCGCAAATGAAGAAGCGAAACTTGAAGGACGTATGGGATGCCTATAAATTAACAGATCAAATAGGTGATAGAATTTTTTAATAGGCAATGCAACTATGCCTCATTTTTTTTCCCTTTTCTTTTCGCAGACAGTTTCTCATGAAGTGTTACATAAAACTATTGAGATATACGTGAATTTCTGTAGAAGTGAACAAACATATATGATCATTTTCAACGTAGGATAAACCATATGAAAAATCGTCATCCACTCAATAGCATGGAGGACATTTTCCCTTCTGTCGGTGCACTTGTTGCATTGATGAATTTATCATCATAATCTCACGTATGTGGTATGTGTTGTAATCTCTTACACAAACAGGCATTGATGCATGGACTACTATCAAAAATAGATTAAAAGAAAGAATAATTTGAATTGACGCTCAGACACCGATCGCACCAATATCCATTTCCTTTCCAACATTTATTTTTATTTTTCACTCTTCACAAAAGTTTGGCAATGAATAACATGCGGCATTATAGATAACGACACGCATAAAATTATTATTTCCTTGCGTCAAAATGAATCCAATGTAGGAAACATTTCATTTCGTACCTAATCAAAACCACTATATATAATTACTTTTTTTTTCCAACTTTTCTTGCTTTTTTTCGTTTGTTGTGTCTGCATTGCTGTATTATTGTTATTCACCAATTGTATATTCAAGATTTACCATGAGCCAACGTGGCGCATTCATGTGTTTAACTAAACCTTAAGACATGTGAATATGTATGATTGACAACGGGAAACACATCGCTAAACGAGTCTCACATGCCATAACCCTGATAAGCGGTTGGCGGTGGTGCATAAACACCTGGAGCAGGTGTATTATACACGGCTTGTGGTGCATAACCTGGTCCCATCATTCCTGGACCAGCTGTTAGCATTAGTTGCGGCTCCGCTATTGGAATGATATAATGGAGATGTTGGATCAAATAAATATTTAGAAAATGAATTTATAGCAAAATCGATAGGAATACTCACGCATAATCATGGGTTTATGTTCTTGATGATCGGTTTCTTCAACGCGTCTACTTTCAGCTTCCTCAAGTTTGTCGATTTTTGTAATGTATTCGCGCATTACTTGAATTAGGTACGGCATAGCGAAATGTATTATACGATTCCTCCACGCGAGCTCAAGAATAACATCGGGATGCAAGAGATCATAGCAATAAAATAGGCATGCTGCGAAGCAATCCTTCGAATCACGTTCCAAAAACCATTCAAGTAATTCTTCAGCAACCTCTGCATTTTTTGATTCTGCAGCATATTCCATGGCATCACGGAATAATCTATCTTTTTTACATAGTTCCACTGATTGTTTCCACCTGTTGTTACCTTTGTACAAGTAAGCGGCAATCCGTCTGAATTCAATCAGCTCATGTTTTTCAAGTTGTTGGGCAAGAGCGATATTGTCAAAATTGTCAAACGCATCAATCGAAGTTCGAAGACCCTGATAATCCTCCTCCGCGATAAGTAAACCATTTAATGCTTCATTAATAGCCTTATTGTTAAGAGTTTGCACTGATCTCAAATATGGTTTCACCAATTGTAAATGACCAGTTCTAGTGAAATAGGCAACAGATCTTGTATGATCCATTCGCGGTGACAGCACCAATAATATATCATTGAGAAGAAGTGGTTTGTATTCAACATAAAATTGTATTGCTTTGTAATAGAGCTCGACATTTGCCACCTTTGTTATTACGTCTTTGAAATGTCCCTCTCGCCATGCTTCAGTTGGGTGTTGCATCATCGCAAGCACAGCATTATCATATTCCTCGTATTTATCATACAAGAAGACAAGTTCAGCCCAAAGATGTGCTGACTCAGCCGCTCGCAATACTTTAGGAATATTCACACGAGACCAGAATAATTCAAGATGTTCTCGCATTCTTTGTGGTTTATATTTGCTGTATAAAATAGCGAGTTCCGTGAACATACCCATATGAGCCCGTTCAAGACCCAGTGCCGCTTCCAGCAAATTTATAAGCTCTTCAAAACGACCACGATCCTGATAATAATTAATCAAATCTTCGAGTTCATCGGCATGAACGACGATGTGAAGACCACACATTTGGGCTAATCGGAATTCACCGCTGTCTACACAAGCGAAACAAACTTCTTTCCAAGTTCTCGTTGAATTGGCTTTACGAGCTGAGTCAACAGCGCCTTGAAATTCCGTCAAATGTACGAGTGTAATTGCCAATCGAGCAAAATTTGAAACATTATTATACAGCAACTTAGCTGGTTCATACATCTTGTCATCGAAACATCTGTCACCAATCTTTTGAATGTCGGCGTGGTTCGGACCGGAAATAAATTCCTCAAGATCGGCGAGTCTATTAGTTCTCGCATATGCATATATCAATTCGCTTTCAATGAACGATTCGCGTGCTTTCTTCCTGGCCATTTGTAAATAACGGACAAGATCTTCCCAGTGTGATGTGCGATGAGCCGTTTCAACAACATCAACGTAGGCAGATGGATCATCAGCTTTGATGAAACTGTCAATAGCCTCCTTGACAAGACCTTGTTGTAATTGAGCTCGTGCCAACTGTGACCAAACAGCTGGTTCATTGCATCTTTCAGCAAACTCATATGCTCTGTCCAAATTATTAACTTGTTCAATCAGAACTTGAATAGCTGAAGTGTTGACGTCAAATTTCTTGAATATAGCAAATGCTTCTTCATACAATTCATTGTTGATAGCGATGTTGGCTATATCGGGAGCATCATAATTGTCGAGGCGATTTATATATTCCATCACACGTGTACGATCCGCTTTAATTGCCGTAAGAATTAATAAGTTCTGAAGATTACGATGGTCGCTGAAGACACTACTGTCAAGAACAATTTTCTCCAATAGTTCAATTAGCTCATTCGGCAAATCTGCCGTCATGAAGGCCTTCACTGTAACAGAAATGTCTTCAGGATCTTGAGTTTCAGATAAAGCAGTTTGAACTACTTGATCGATCAATTGCCTTTTGAAAGGGTTACTTTCAAGAAGTACTTCCGCCCATAAATCAGGATCTCGCCGTCTAACTAAATATCTCGCTTCACTTTTGAACAAACTATTTTCGTTACAGACACTTATTAATTCGCGATCACATTGTCCACGTTCATAAGCAATGCATGCTAAATGTGGATCGCGTTTCTCGCAATATTTTCCAACAACACGACTGTCATAAAACTGATTTTCTTTCAAAAATCGCTCCGGATTATTGTTGCTGTCGATATAAATTTTAGCAAGGGCATTGTGTGTAGCTGGCTCGATACAGCCCTCATGTACACGTGACTCCAACCAGGGGAGTAAAAGTTTGAGACGATTACGTTTCTCAACTTCTTCCACAAGTTCATCAGTAGAGAATTGTCCTCTCACCACAAGGATTAAATTTTTGATTATATCCTCGGAACAATCTACATCTAACAAACCCCCAATTACAACTGGCAGACGCGATGGATTCACCTAAAAAAATATTCAGATTCAAAATTTTAAGAATATCAATTCAATAGAGATGATTTCATAATTATTATAATGCTCTTACCTTCTGGACATAAATTTCAATATATTTCTGCAAGTTGTTGCGATACAGATACAACACAAGATCATGTACAAAGTCAAAACGATCGCACACAATTATAAGTGGTAATTGATCGGACAATTTTGCTTCCTTCAAAAAATTTTTCACACGCTCAGCATTATAACAGTGACTCTCACGGCAAATACGTTCAACTTCTTTTATCTGCCCAATTTTGCACGCAGCTTGAATGTACTTGAAGTGGACCTCTTGGTCTTGGCTAAAGTTAACAATAGATCCAAGAAAATAGAACAATCCTTCATACGATTTGAAACTTTCAAATAAATCAATGAGTGCCTTTGTCGTTAATTGCTCATGATATTTCGTAGCGATTTGAACACATATTTGTAAATTTTGTCGCATGTTTGCCGTTAACATTGCTTTTAAGCATTCAAGTGAATCTTCAACAGAAAGGGTACCGAAAAATCCCACAAGCCAATCAGATGAAAGTAAATGTGTATGGACAACTGCACGCTTGATATCATAAAGATCTGTATAATGTTCTAAAGCACGTTGCAATAATCCAGCTTTTTCACACAACTGGGCAACATGAGCTCTGTCGTAATGAGTGAACATTTGATTTCCAAGAATAGCATCAGCAACTTGTGGCGCCGACATCAAATTCATTTCAAGTAAACGGGTTTGGAGCGCGCCTTCACTTGGCCGATTGTTCTTCAATGCATCTAATAAGAACGCGGTGCACTGTTGTACCATATTTTGTTCCATGAATATGTCAACAATTTGATTTATATCAGCTAATGGCTCATCATCTTGTACAAGCATCTGCGCGAATGCTACACCTTGATCAGGGTTTATTCTCATGACATTTCTCAAAAGAAATATATAATCCGGCGTATAAGACACCTTCTTGGCATAAAGAACAATTTTTTGGAATTGTCCAGTCTCAGCAAAGCATTGAATAACTTTATTTGGAACATTTGCACGTAGATAAACACTTAGTGCAAGTGTAGGATCGGCTTGCTTCACTAAATCACCTAATTCCTCGCTGCATTCAAGTTTATCTTCCTTCAACCATTTCTCCAATAACTGTTTACGTCCTTGCACTAATACCGGTCGACATAGTTCCAACGATTCGTATTTATTCAATTGACCTTGATCTAGCAAAATACCAAAGTACTGGAGAAGTGGAGATGTTTGACCTTGAGTGGTAGGAACCTATTGGCGGGCGGAGAGACAAACAATTCATTTTGCAACGAGCTGAAATTCGATAATTCCAAATAGTTGTTTATAAAGTGAGTCATACCTGTTGGAACCGTTGGATAGTAGCTGGAGTTCGGAGAATTCCCTTTGGTGCATTAGCGGCAACTTTAGCAGCTTCTGCATACTGACCATTTTGAAATAACATATTGAATTTCCGAACAAATAAATCTTCAGCACCCGATAAATTATTTCTCACTGCCATACGTAATGCAAGTTCAGGATTCTGCAGAACTCCATTGATGTACGGTATAATATTTTCCTCTTCAACCGATACTGAAAGAACTTGTCCCTTACGATTCACTCCAATTATCCCACCAGATGCTTCATGCGGGGCAGTAACGAAAATTGTTTCGCCTGATATACGGTTCATGAATATACAAGTTGCCGATTCGATATCATACATGTGAATATACCCGTATTTAGTTATGAGATAAATGACATCGTATTTCGAACTGACTTGCATAGCTACGGGGAAATCATTGCTTGCTTCAGCTGGAAAAAATACATCAACAGCTTTTTTCGGGAATGGTACATTACCAGTGGGTGGTTGGCCCACTTCGATAATGTGAAGTTTTGCACCCTGAAGTGTTCTCACGGCAAAACAAAACAAATTGCTCGGTTCTGCGTTCCCCTCCATCTTGAATTGGGCAAAAGATGCGGCGTGACCTTCAATCGGTTGTGAACATTTACGCTCAACTGAGTATAGATGCATTGCTCCAACGACACGGTTATGTTGCGCTGAAATTCCAATAAGTAAAAGCCATGTTTGTTTCGGATCCGTGCGATAATTAATTATTTGACATCCGTTGAGCGACGGATGACGGTCAAATATTTTTGTGGGCGTAGAGTCGCCCTCCATTGACCAGTGATAAACCGATTGCTCGGTTACTAAAGCCAATGTATTTGGCGATATCCATTTCCAAAACACAACATCTTCTGTCATTATGTGAGCCTTCATTTTGGATTTCATCTCAATATTGAAGATTTGTAAAGTTTTTTGAGCTAAAAAATATGAAGATTCATGACTTATTGATACGAAACTAATATGAAATGATTAAGTGCAATATGAACACTCAATATCGCAGTTTGTGAATAGGATATGTTTACCTTTCAGAGCAATAACTTTACTTGCAGGATTCATTATTGCTGAATCCGCAGATATGGGTCTACGTATAGGATTCGCTGTATCGTTTAGGTCAATAATGACCACTTGCGACGTATCACCAGATTTTTCACGCACACATATGAATTTGTCCGACTCCATAGTGAGTGTATTGAAACTGACATTGCTGGCGTTAATATTCACAGCTGTGAGCTAAAACAAAATTAAACGGGGAAATAATTGAAATTAACAAAATAAAAGATTGCAGATTGACGAAAAGAAAAAGTATAATGGAAAAAAATGGAGGAAACAAGAAAGGAAGCAATAGTGATGAAACACATAGAGACAATGTAGGTACTGGTAAGGGGCGTGTGTAAATGTATATGTGGCGCATGAAGTAGGTGTAGCAATGCATCTAACACTTCCGCGGGGGTCCACAACAAAATCTCTCTGACGATTACAGATAATTGTGTGCCAGTGCTTTAAGGATATTTCACTAAGCTCGGAGATCAATAAATCGATGAGTTTAGTGGTTGTTGGGACTGAAAAACATTAAATTACTCCAATGCCACTGCTCAATTTTTTTTTTTTTTTTCATTCTTTTCCCCTCTGAAATTTAAATGGAAAATGATATCAAACAAACACATCCAATATACATGGACAATATGGAAATGTAATAACTGTCAAATCGTGTGTCACTTGAGAAGTATTGAAGTGAATGCCCCCAACGCCCCCACATACAACGCATCGTGAAATGTTACGTGGATGATTCGGCAGGTGGGGAGCAAATCATCGAACACTCCTAAGAAACCTAGAAGATACTCCAACAACCATAGTGGATTATTAATTTCATTCTTCCGCCCTGCCTCCCCACACCCACCTTTTATCAAGCTCATTTTTTATTAGTTCTTTCGATTTCATCAAATTTTTCCTCTTGATGGATGTACACATACGAACAACATTGACAACATGGACATTATGGACATTATGGACAATATGCGCTATGCCGATGGATGGATTAAAGATATATGAATGAGGTCACGTACCTGGAGATGTTCCTGAAATCGTATGGGCAGTAGCTGCGACATTTCTATAGTCGTCCCACTGAAAGAATGATCTTGAGGAAAATAATACTTCGAAATGGTACCTTCGGCTTTTTCCCCTTCTATCACATTTGTCCGAGATTCCACCAATCTCGTTTGAGAATGGTTGAACTACGCAGCACGACTACGCCGAGAAGTAGTTCCTTCAACAGAATTTGCGCATGCATTGTAACATCGTTTCGTACGCATGCGTCAGTATCAGCCATCTTTATCCTACTATATACATCCAATTGCTGAAGCGATCAAAACTACGGCGTACTGAACAAGTTTATTCAAATTGCTGCATCTTAATATTGAACTCCACTTGAAATTCTGTAATGAATGTTCGCGCTCCAGCTATAATGCTTTGGCGAACAATTTTTGTCCCTCCATTGTCAAAAAATATTCATCAACTGCCAAGTCAAAAGTATCAAACTTTTTGTGCGATTGGTCTTATTTATATTGTTCGAGTAATTTTGCGAATGGAAATCAATGTTAGCCATTATAAAATCGATATCACTATCATATCTCGCTATAGATACTTTTTTTTTCGTTTCTTTACATAATTAGGTATATATCTGCAATAAGCAATTAAAATAAATTTTGAATATAAATAAACATTAATCTAGAATGAATTACATGAACAGCAATTGGGAATAATTCCATGGCATAATCGGTAATGAATATATTAGAGAATTATTCACGTTAAGTGTGTCCAAGTTAACATAGACTAGACTCATAAAACTTTAATTTTATCGTGTCGCATCGATTGTTTTCATTTTTTCGTTTCTCTTCTATTATTCTCTGCAGAGGTGTCTTCTTCATAAATTCCAAAGTTCATATCTTTAAATCCATATAGAGCTTCGGCAGCCGAACGGGCCAGGCACTTGCTTTTGAACAGCGACATGCCGGGGTTCGATTCTCCGGTGAAAACCGATGAATTTTTATCAAAAAGAAGAAAAAACAAAAATTTTAACACGGGATTGGTGTAATATCGCATTAATGTGACAGGGAGAGGAAAAAACCCCAAGTTGGTGCCTGAGATTTTTCTCAAGATCATTCTTCCGGCGGGACGTTCATATCAATGGATTATTTTATTTATGTGTGTATCGCCAAGAATTTGGCTGCTTGATATAATGAACATTCATTTCCCTGTACCATCTACACACTTGCAATCCTCTTGCTATTTCAATTGGTATTCGTATTAGATGCTCGCAAATACTCCAATGATCTTAGCTATTGTTTAATTCACTCATTCGCGTACTACAAAATCGGCTGACGCAAATAACCAAATGCCGTCACTACAGTGGAGTCTTCATAAGTAAGTTTGAAAACGCGAGGCTCTCAATCTATAGAATCAAACTTACTGTGATATACCCCTTCTTTTCATAACGGCGAATCCTACAGAGGGGATAAGCAGCGGTAGGAGAAGCCCGCGAATCAATAGATATTTCAAAATTTCAAAGGTTATGAAAATTCTCGTTTCTTTTTGTCTTTTTCCTCCTTTTGGAACATCACCGTCATCTTTATCGCGTCATTCTTTCAATGAATTTTCATTGTTTAACCACCAGCGAGACTGTTGTCACATGTACACCCAGTGGTTTTGCAATTAATCATCTAGATGCATCGTGTTTAATTTCATTTAGGGCTTCCAATTTTTCATATCTAAATCTATTGAAACAATTTTTTATCTCTTTTTCCACTTGGATCCATTTTTTACTACTACTATAATTAGTTACAATATCATTTTTAGAAACTTTGTTATAAATATTAATTATTCACATTGAATAAACAAATCAACAATTGTATGAATGAAACTTAAATATGTATTTTAATATCGACTGCGCGCATAACAACGCGGTTGCCATAGAAATCTGCAAAAAGTTGTAGGAGGATGGGGATCAGTGGGGATGTAACTCTCCTCATGTATTTCAAGCAATGGAAGGGTATCAAACTTATGGAAGGCCAAGAGTGCCAAGCGCCAAACTTATGGGGACTCCACTGTATATACTTTTCACTGACACCTATCATGGCGGATAAATAATTCTCCACCGCCTTCCCACCACCTCTTTTCCAACGAAAGTAGTTCCACGCTGACTACCGTTAATACTCTGAACAATGGCACCATTTTTTTCTCTGTACAATTCAATGGATGGATTTAAAATAATTAAATTTTATAAATAAGTAACTAATAACCTATGGTGAGTTTTTTTCTCCATCTTGAGTGGTTGAAACTATGCAATTCTAAAATGATCCAATTCTCCATCTGATGGCGTAAGAATACAAGCAAATACAAGCAGCTGGTGTGTTATTGTATTCAACAACGTGAGATGGAGTTCACATCGTAATTGAATTGAGTCTAAGAGAGATAGACCACAGGCATCACGCATCACAGCAAATGATCATATAGTTGCGAACTTGCCACTGCTTTTCCTTTCGTATCCTCGCTCAGCTCTGTCCTTTTTCATATAGATGTATGAATGCATACATGTATCGAGCTGTGTACGGTCATATAGTTCATTCAGATTGTACATCGTACCATTGCGACAGACACCGCGACTTCATTCAATACATTGTCTAATATATGAGTAATTCATTTGTTGGACAGGACCATAATGAGTGATATGAAACAAGCAGCTATATAAGCTGCAAATAAAATACTATAAGAATCTGGTAATTCGAAAAAAACTGATACCAATGACAAAACGGGTGTATCTTTCAGAAGTAGCTGTTTAACAGTGCAATTGATCAAAACCATATCCCATCTCTGAATTAAAATTGAGTCAACTACACATTTAGTTTGTATTTGTTGAGTTGAAAGTTTCGAAATAGGTGCAATGTGTTTGGCCTGTGAATAGAAGGTCGGCGCAATGTAATACAAAATGCGAGATCCACCTCATACTTCACCGCACCTATGTAACATATCCCATAAAATTGAGTTCATAAACGATGTCGGTATTGAGCGCATTATTAATGAAACCCATCAACCCTTCCGTTTATAATGTCCAATGAATATTCTTTTTTTAGATTGTCTCTTTGTAAAATTATTGCTTGTAATATATATAATTCTAAAAATTCAATTATGTCAAAATATTGCCAACAAGTGAGCAGTATTCGGGGGAATTGCATGTTTTACAATACACTCTATATAATTACGTAAATTTTTGAGGGGTTCACATCCAATAAATATCTTTTTACAGTTATAGATCAATAAAAAACTCATCACAAACGACTTTTGGAACAAGAACATTTGATCCAGAATGAGTTTCATTTCCTATACAATGGCGGTATCTTCAATATAATACACTTTATTGTTCCTCAAAATTATTCAACCTGTCTGGGGAGTCATTGCTCACCCTGCGCGGTACTCATTGATTGGTCCTTTTGTTATTTCGACAACACTCGTCTCAGCGAAATGAACGGATCGGATATTAATATTTTACTAAGAAATGCCTGTCAAAGAACGCATCTAATTATTCAGGTATAATAATTGAACATTTTTAACGGTAAAAAATCTCATCCTCCTCTGAACTAATTTCTTCTCCCAGCAACAAATTCTTCCACGAGAGCGCGGCTCAAGATAAATTGGTGATTATATTTGGAATTGCTCTCGATACTACTATTTACAGAAGATGGTTAATGATCTAAAAATTGCAATTCATAAATAATATGAACATATATTTTTTCTCTGTAAGTGCCAACATTCTCTCAAAGATCACAATTCAATCCTTCGACACAAATCTGTGATGCCAACAGATGTCGATTGAGTGTTACCTACATTGGTCCTTCTCCATCTATGTCTCAGTAAAAATGTTGCTGATACATGAAAATGATTGAAAAAAAAGGGCCCTCAAGAGAATTATGGTTTCATATTTGAGTGTGTAAAAATGGTTTATTCGTCAGCAAGTGTCACAACAATTAATCATGATATAAAATGGGTCGTTGCAAGTCATTTTTCTGCTGTTGAATAGTTTTCATCATTACATTATTAGTCAAATAGACCGAATCCCATATCGTCATCTTCTGACTCTGATTCTTCCTTGGCTGGTTTTTTCTCTTCTGAAAAAGATTCAATAAGAAATGATGTAGTTATCGTCACAGATACATATATTAAATATGTAGATAAATCATCTGATCAGTTGAATATGTTCGTCAGCACATCGCATCAGGCGAAAGATGGTATAATAAATCATCACACATTATGAGGTTTTGAATTAATACGAAGCCTTCGGAATTCTAGAATTTCAGTGATCATCAATTCACCTTTCTTTTCTTCAGCAGCAGGTGCCGAACTACCGGCAGCAGCACCACCAGTTAAAACAGCAGCTGCCCCACCGCCGACCGGCATGCTAGACAACTTTTCGCGCCCTTGTGCGATTAAGTCTTCAATAGATTTGCCCTTAAGTTCGGCTATTACTTTTCCAAGTCTTTCAACATCAGCTTCTATTCCCACTGAAGAAAGAATTTTTTCAATGTCCTGTTGCGATGGTCCAGCATTGCCACCGAGGACAGCCAAAAGATAAGCGGCCACGTAACGCATTCTGAAAGAAAATAACACATACAATTTAACCTAAAAATAAAATCGATTTTTTTGGAGAAACGCTCAATATTTAATATCATGTCAGAATAAAAAAATGCCATCACCGTCAGTCAGCCGAAAGATGGTGTAAATGTGATTCATCATTGTATTTAAAAATTAGATAAAAATTCCCGATATTCTGAATATCGTCAAATTCGTGTTTGGAGGACGAGCACGCCACATCCATATATATCATAGTTGATTTATTACAATCGTGAACACGAATGATTAAAATATATTCTTCGTATGATTAACAAAATATTAAGAGACATATTTCAGTGTATAAAATCAAAATGAACTTACTTTTAAGTCGCGTCGACACGAAACGTGGAATCGCTGAGAAATAATGAACGCTTCTCGTCGCGAATGAGACGAAGTGAGCGAGCTGAACGGTATCCGATAGGATAAACTACTGGAACTCACCTAGATGAAGAAACTTAAGAGAAATTTTAGTACGGAAAATAAGCTATACTATAGCGTGTAACGTGAGCATTCACCTGCGAGTCATGCAGATGGCGCATCGATACTTCAGTATAGTGAAAAATTTGAAAAAATACAACATGAAATATTTTGATAATGAGTGTCGATTGAAAAATTTGGGAAGGAATAATTTTACTTTTCGAAAAAAACCTTTTTATAAGAAACGCCCAAACGATATTAAAATATTTTGGATAACTGAAGTGCTCACTATGGGTGCGTTCGGGAAGCTCGCTTTAAGCGCTTTAAGCATTTTTTCTGGCGTCGACTTGTCGCTTACAGCGCTCATATACGGAAGCCTGGTTGGCTCACCCTCAACTTGTAAGAAAGTGGCGCTGCTCAAGTTCATTTTTAACATGAGTATCCCACATTTTCGCACAAGTTTACCGACGACTGATAAAATTTTAACAAATTCACTACACTGCCAGTGTATTTCGGAACGAACGAATGAGCACTGTAACCGCTGGCCAGTACTGGCAGTGTATATCAGAACATACCCCTGATGTCGTTTTAAAGATATTCGTGGTTAACTTTTGACGGTTCAGTGGCGGTCTGTGAACTGTTGTTCAAATTAGTATGTCGACCATATTGGACACGTAAGTGCGGCAACGCAGCACTATATATAGATATATAACGACGTTATGTGCGTAATCGTTGATGATAGATGCACAAACATTTTCATTGGAGTAGTGATGCATAATTGAAGTTTTTATCCACACATTCTTGAAACTTGTCATTTTCAAAATCTATGCCTTGCTTGTTGTTATTGTTATATTTCCGTCCTCGCCACTCAAATAATACTGACATTTTTCGTCTCCACTCGATCTCGAATTTAAATT
>JAPYZF010000617.1:0-50256 GCA_030523045.1 Meteorus cinctellus | reverse complement strand
TTTTTTTTTTTTTTTTTTTTTTTTTTTTTTTTTTTTTTTTTTTTTTTTTTTTTTTTTTTTTGGTTTTTTTTTTTGTTCTTCTTTTTTTTTTTTTTTTTTTTTTTTTTTTTTTTTTCTTTTGTTTTTTTCGTTTTTTTGTTTATTTTCTTTCTTTTGGTTTCCTATCTTCTTTTTATTTTTCTTCTTCTTTTTTTTTTTTTTTTCCATTAAATTATAATTGTCCTTTAGCAACCTGGCGAGTCAATCGAAGAAAATTTTCATGTTATTTCATCCTTTCGAATTCATACTTTGAGCTGAGAGTTTTCAATAAATCTGACAATCGTCATTGCCAATCATTAAATTATATATATTTCGGTGGAATATTTTTTTTTCCCATTTCTGTTGATAGACATAAAATAATTCTGATGAGGTATGGCTTCCTTACAACTGATCGACTGATTGCCAACAATTATCATTTCCCATCTCAAATTACTGTAATTGAATTATTGATCGGTACATTGATTTCAATTCGTAGATAGTCATTACTTCATTCTTCGAGAATTGTTCTGTTAATATGAAAATTTATATTCCATTCCCAATTCAGCAACGAATATGAAATCAAAAAATAAATAATAATGCATTGTCTAAACTAAATTTATTTATGCACCATGCCAAAGTTGTATATATAGATATACAAAGGAGCGAGAATACGCGTCTGTTTACGGCTATTCGAGAGTTAGTGTTATCGCACTTGGTACATTTTCCATAAGTGTTTCACACAAATACGCACATAATCTAATTGTTACTTCGGGCAGTGGTGCACACTCACAAGATGCATATATACTGTTCAATCCCATAATTATCCACAACAGTGACGCGTCTTCTCGTCCATTCACGCATTATTTTGGAAACATATGTATATTAAGTGATGATGGGGTGATGACGACGAGTGTAGATTGAATGAGTTTCACGTGTCCCTATCTCAGTGGTATATACCATTTTATAATACATACCATTTTCTTATTCAACTCTTTTGTTTAGAATACACACGAAATATTTTTTCAATCATCCTATTTCTCACCATATTTTCCAAGCTAACCACTTCTTCTCTTTTTCATTTTTTGTTTCTCCCAAGCGTCTACACAAAAAAAAATTATTTTATCGAGTTGTCGGTTAAAAAATATTATGTCAACATTATAAAATTATAATTCAAATGATACGTGATTAATCTAAGCGTCATCACCCCACTCCTTATTCTTTCATCAATCGCGCTTCTTCGATTACATTGTCACAGTAAAATACTATATTTATACGGATGTATTCCTATACCTACCACTTATTGTTTCGCTCGTGTGTTTCATTTTGTCTTTTTACTCGTTTACATTTTCTTAAGTTTACATTCAGTCGAGTGCGCCAGCTGTATATTGTACTAAGTACTTATACAACGATCACGGTGCGCAATTTCGCGGGTCCTCGCGTTCAAGAGTAACAAGAGGAGAGATGCTTGTCCAATACCCTATGATTATTTTTTCTTTAGCTATTTTTAATTGCGTCTTTATGTTTTT
Organism: Meteorus cinctellus; assembly: GCA_030523045.1. Classification (NCBI taxonomy): domain Eukaryota; kingdom Metazoa; phylum Arthropoda; class Insecta; order Hymenoptera; family Braconidae; genus Meteorus; species Meteorus cinctellus. Next base: position 48,712 of record JAPYZF010000617.1, on the reverse strand, counting down.
CAGTCTGTGGGCTCAAGCAATTTTCCATCTGTTTTCCGTCAACTCCTTCGTGGTGCTAAATAATAATAATTGGCGTTTGGGTGATGTGCAGCATCAGTTTGTTCTCCAGCATCCCAAAAATATTAGCATCAAAATTATCACTATTGAATGCATCTAAATTCAATTGCAACTTTATAATTTGCGACACCTATTGCTTGCGTTCCGCAATCAATTGGATTTAGTGATAGATAATTCGAGCTATAGAATTGTGCCAAATAAGAAAACGTAAGAGTCGACAGGGCCGAAGAGTATTGAAATTCTCATCTGAATAAAATATAGAAACGATTAATTAGACTGATACAGAAAATATAATATTTTCAAGGTGTCTGGTGTCTCAAAATAGGCGTTTGTATTTCAAAAATAATAATAATGATGATGATAATAATAATAATAATAATAAGAATAATAATAATAATTGAAAAATATGATAGTAATTGTAATCATAGTTGATACTTAACTATTGTCGAGTGGTATCCTAATATTTGCGTCAGCATTATTACAAATTGGACGCTACGCAGCTATGATTGTTACTAACCTATAATTATATATATATATATCATAAAATCATAAATTCATTTGTTTGCATGTATAATGATTATGAATTGAAATGGAGCACCGGCATTTCATCGAAGTGAGAATACAATGGAATCAGGTGGGGAATATCTCTTTTCCAAATTGAAAAGAAAAGAAAAGAATAAAATAGACTTATGAATGGTTTTGTCATCGAAGTATTTAAGCGATAACCCTATAAGTATTATTGTACGAATTCGATGCTCATACATTCTTCCATTTATCGTTTTCACAGTGTATATCGACATCTTCTTTTAAATGAAAGCTTGAATATTCATGAAAGCAATGTTTGTTGATGAATTAAATGATGCAAAGAATTTTTTTTTTTTTTGATTCAATGCAAGAAACACATTGTTCTGATTGAGGAAAAAATACAAACTGACCGTTACACATCACTGTTTTTTTCTCTTTTGCAAATACTTTATGGTCCCGGATGCATACTACATACATACGCGTATGAATTCAGATGTATATAAATAATATTGAACACTCTAATATATACACTATTATCAATGATAACGACTTAACATAAAAATACTGTTTACTACATGTAAGCTGGGAAAGAGCTTCTCCATACTTTTTGAAATACAACAGCCATATATAATAAGTTGAGAAGATTCATTCACAAATATTTATGCTTTTGAATAGAAGTAGCCTGTTGATAATTGGATGAACAAACTTTTTCGGTCAGCTCTATTCACTGTCTTCCTGTTTTCATTTAATTTCAGATATGCCCATATATATTCGCGCCAAATATATACTTTTGTATGATAAATATATGTCTGATAAGTTATTTATCCATAACAATATGCCATTGATAGTTCTTTAGCAGCATCAGACGATATGCAAACAGGTCGGAAATTTGTCAATGCCAAGTTTATTCGTCTACTGTCGGACTCTAAGAGACATCAGGACATTGTGATAGCGACTGCATCGTAATGCGACGCACCATACATTGGTTGGATACGGGCGAAACATTTAACAATTCATCTAATTACTCAAAATATATATGAAATAAAAAAGGTTCTAAACGATTGTACTCTACGTCAGTGGTGCATATCGCGTGGACTCCTAAGCTCAATAAACTTTCCTACTCATACTTATTGCACTTATTGACGGTCAGCTCATACTGATAATACTCTCATAAATATTATTTAATGAATGGATTCATTACAATTTTCGAATTATAGAACGCTTAAACACCTGATCGATGAAGTGACGCCAATAGGAAAATTGAAAATTTTTGAGATACAGTGTGGAAATGGATTCACATGTGATAATTTTACAAGTAATAGGTATAATTTCTTCCATCGTTTCCATCTATTGAATTTTCCTAAAAGTGTTTCCTCATTTCTTTTCCTAACACCCAACGTGGCATGGAGTGATTCAACGAATTAAATTAATTAATACTTCTGGCAAAAATGTCCTTCCTAGGTAAATTGATATTGCATAAGTCGAATTAACGGGTTGACTCTTCAAAATAATTTTTCTCCATCTTACACGCCTGCACAGATACATACGCACAGACATACACGTGCACACACACGCACACACACACACACGCACACACACACACGAACGCACGTATATATACATGCAAATTAGATGATGTCACGGGAATTTGTATGGATGGATACTGCATCTATTATAAACTGTAGATTTTTTTGAATTTAGCTGCCCACAGATGAATGTATTTTTTTGATAGCAACGATTGTGTTGTTGTTAAACTGCTGCACTATTCGATTAAAACATCGAGAGATACGTGTGAGAAATTTGTAGTTTATGTAAACTTGAATGAAAGGGAGTGAACTATAAAAATTACTACTGTAGTAGTTCAAGTCTGAAATTGCCTGATTAGATGACGCATAATGCAATTTCTACATTTGATCCAATCGATTTAACAACTATGCAGCATCTTTTCAATGTATTTGATGTAATATATACAGGAATTTTCCAAAATTTTTTGGAAAGAAATTGGAAAATTCCTGTGTTTTTATTTGATAAACGCGCCAATCAGTCGCTCTTGAAACGCACATCGATCGTTTACTAATCCTAGCAAGAGTAATAAAATCAAAAAAGGATTCGCATTGATTACAAGGCATTTATCTTCCAACTATCTTCTCTTCTGACTCTATAATCATTGGTTGTAATAGTTCATAAAGGATGCTTCACCATTCAATTCATTGGGTAGATTTGGAGCTATTATTACTGATACAGATTACTAATGAACATAAATTATCGTCAATAATGCTTTTGAGTATAAAAAAAAACGGGATGAAAGTATCGAAATGAAATTCTATTTATCCGTAACCGTAACCGTAAACCATTTAAATTCGAACTTTTTATCAACTATTCAAGCCTACATGTTGATTTTGAATATTATCCAGCATATCACCCAAACATCAATGACCAATAATTTATTTCTCCAGTTTCGAAGAAAAAGAAACTAAGCAAGCAAAAAGATTAAACAAATTCAGAGTTGGCGCTTTGATCTCATTATTGTATCATTAGACGGGAAAATCAGCCCAAATTTTAGATTATAACGCACATAAAAATGGATGTATAAGAGAGCTGCAACACGACACAGCTACGATCTAAAATCAATATCTCGATCATCAGTTGATTGATTAATTTGTATATAGCGATCTCTATAACGTAGCGAGTTGATATGGGACTGTGGGGTCCAGGAAAACGAAACGAGGCAAGTAATCTCAGAATTTAGGAATAATTGAATACTTCCAATGATCTCTCCGATTTCGAATCAGTAATGGACTGCAAAGTGAATGTTGCTAATGCATCATATGCATTTTACATTTAATTTGATATTTCATCAATTGAAAAATTTAAAAGACCTCCTGAGGATGATGTGGATTTCAAAATTTTCAAGATCATCAAATATAAACTGTGAATCATTTTAGTTTTGAAATATTTCATCTCGTCGTCGCACTATATGTTCGACTTGTAAATGAGACAATAAAGTGTGATGCGATTCTCTAAAAGCTACGATGCTAGCGCACTCTCGAACAACTTACTATCGAAGGGGACAAAATCCACCCTGCGTATGCTCTTCACATGCTTATTTATCTTTATCAATAATTCGAATGCAGTATTGTTACACCCATTTTTCCATCGCACTTATTGATCCCTTTCATTCGTTACCAAACATAGACAGGCAATCCTCTTCATTCGTCCTATCACGTATTCAAAAATGAACAAATATCCCAGCGCCGTCCCCCATCAACTGTATAAAATATTCTCAATCGAATCAACAACAGTCATCGTACATCGTACAACATTAGTACATTATTACAATAGTTATAATAATCGTAATCAATATAGATATTCACAGCGTTTTATCAAAATTTTCTAAAAGCACCAACTGTGGCGGCTCCATTATTTTTTCATTCCTTCTCTCATCATTCGATAGATTCCAAAGTATTATACTTGTTCCCTGTTGCCCCAGCCCCCCCCCCCCCCCCCCTTCTTCTTCTTCTTCTTTCCCTTCCCCCTTTTCATCGTCGCATTACTCCATTCTCCCATTCCTTCTTCACGTTCTCAATCATCATTTAGTCACTTAAATAGTTACTGATACTATATATGTATAATTAAGCTAAACATTTTTTTTTGTCTTAAAGCACTGATTAAACGAGGGAGTTAATTTTAACGTGTCTCCCCCTCATTGAACACGCCTTACCATCCATCCTAACCAAAATCACAGGACTAACTAGAAATACCTTCGGCACTGCCACCCTCCCCCACTTGTCATTTGATAAATGGATTAAACGACAACCCATAACAGAAATGTCGATCAACTGTGTCTTTCTTTTGCCCCTGAGTGAGTTGGTTGAATACAAGATTGTGTTGGTGTGGAATAAAAAGGGTGAGGATTCACGATAGAGACAGAAAGATGTACATCGTTTAAACAGGAAAATGACATTGGGGCTCAGTGAAGCATGAGTTGAAGAACAGAAAATTTTATCGGATACGATAAAATAGCTCGGAGTTACAATGTTGTAGAAAAAAGTAGGTGCGGACGTGTTGGGATACCCCCTTAGATTTTGCTCACTCAGAACTGTTTGTGGGACTCTCACTAACATGACGATGTTGACTATAACAATGACGATGATGATGATGATGCTGATGATGATAATGTTGAATGTGGTGTGGCCATTATGGCCGGGTGAGCGTGATGAAATTGAATAAGTTGGTGACGGTGGACGATGACGATGACGACGACAACAACGACAACAACAATGACGATAAACTCAATGATGCGGTGGCGGCGGCGGCGGTGGTGCCTCTTCCTCAGAAGGATCCACAGGACTTGGAGACAGGAACTTGCGCACGTATTTTGGATAATGTGTTTTTTCATGTGCCTTTAGTATTGTTGACCTTGAAAATGTTTTCCCACATAATGTACACCTGAATGGTCGTTCGCCAGTATGAACACGACAATGATCCTTCATGTGGTGTCTCAATTTGAATGCTTTGCCACAAAATTCACATTTGAATGGCCGATCGCCAGTATGAGCTGGTAAATGTGCTATCAACGAACCAACATCGGGGAATGATTTGCCGCAGAACTTGCAAAGTACCACACCCGACGTTGGATCGGAGTGGGCAGCCAACTCGAGGTCCATCGGTTCAACCGGACCGCCAGAGGTGAAGTGGGCCTCCGGCGGCAGGTGCATACCGGGTTCGAGGCCCAGCTGAGCCTGCAGCTGCAGGTGCGCCTGTTCGCGGTACTTGAGCGACTCGAGGCTGTGCGATAGGATGTGCCGTGTCAGCTTGCTCTGGTGGAGGAATGAGGCACCGCAGTACATGCACGCAAACACCCGCTCATCCACACCCATCAACTCCTGCAACCAAACAAACAAGAACATCAACTTCTTGCTTCCGACTAACGCTCGCTCTCGCTCTTTCACTCCCTCGCTCTTTCTCTTGTTTCCTAGTTTATGTTAACAAATTCCTTCGACTTTTTTTCCTCACGAATTTCATTTATCCGAGTATCAATTCATATTTTTCCGTATAACAATTTAAAAACGACTTAGTACCGATATTTTCATGTTGAACGTTTTACATTTTTTTTTGCATTGACTATGATCAACATTGGTACTGCTTCAAGGTGTTAAGAATAATAAAAGGATTATGGTCAAGGTCTCCGGGCGCAGAGGTTTGAGCTACCCATTGCAGCTACTTGCGTTCACGTACTGAGGCATACATACATGCGCAGGTACACGCACTCATATATATGCGCACCCCGTTCTCTCTTTCTCTATTTTCTTCTTTTTCTCTCTCACAAGTAAACGCGTAGCAATCGGAAACCTCGATCGATTATGATATTCTGAGACAATCAACGTTATTCACAATATGTGTAACCAGATTGACCCAGCGAAAATATTCCTCCCCCCCCCCTCACACGCACACGCACACACTCGCGCGCTCCCACACACACATACACACACACTCACTCCCTCTCTTCCAATCTCCCTCTTTCACTCACTGCCTCATTCTTCCATTCTTTCATTTCCACGGAAGTACTTCATGCTCTCAAGTCTACGTTCGACAAGTTTTAATTATACATAACTCTTGTTATTCACCTTGAATTTATGGAATCACGATAAATGTTTAACATTCATTTTTAATACGTAAAAACGTGAATAACGGCAGCACAAGAAGTTGACGCTCATCTTTGTTTGGCGCGCCCCACCCTCGTTTTTCTTGCTTCATATTCATTGCGGTTTTCTCTTGATCGTACCTTTTTTCGACCAAAACCATGTAGAGTATATAATGATAACAATCATCACAATGATATTTATAGAGATGGAGATGACAACAGCAACAACAACAATAACAATACGCCTACACCAACAACTACCCATCAGCAATAATAAATAATAATGATAATGATAATAAACAATAAATAATAATTGTATTAACGATGATGAAATAATAACACTGATGGCGACATCAAGTTTGAGGTTGCAAGTACATCTCATTGTAACACTCTTTGAACCAACCCGCTAAACTCCCGCAACAACCCATCCCTTGCGTTGTCGCATGAGCCCATTCTCGGCGATATTTTTTCCTTTTTTGTCGTTACCACTTTGTCATTATAGCGCAATGAAATGATTAACATACATTTCCGAGTTGAAAGTATTGCATTCAGGCAAATAATTATTGGAGTATGATAATGAATAACGTAATAATGCAAAATGAAAAAAAGAGGAAAACAAACGGATTTTAATGATATAATAATGAGAAATTTCCATTTTGGGATTCGTTTCAGAAACAATATGTCAAATGAATACATCTATTATACACCATCACACGCATTACTCACAAAACAAGTAATTTCTAGAGAAGAGTGTAAAATAATTTTCTGACGTATCGGAACCGTTAATTCTGTAGGCTGTACCTTTTATGTTCACAAAACAAATTATTTGGAAATTCATTCTCCATATCATATACCGCAAATACAATAAATTTGTATATACAGACGTTTGTCGCACATATAATTACTGATGAAAGAAAAAAAAAGACAATGATAATCATGACGAAAAATGAAGGTAAACTTCTCAACGGTGAGCTAGTAAAACAGGCTTTGGGATTATATGTGACAATATATGAACGAAAATGAATGAGTGGAAAATCCGAATATCGAATAACATTTTGATGAAGAAACAAGAAAAGAAAAGGTGAATTTGAAGGAATAAGAATTTGGAAATATTGATTAGTGATTATTTGGATAATATCGAATGTGTAATGGGACATGAGTGGGTAGTACTTCCTCAACAAATATCAAAGAGCAAAGTCCGTAAGTATCTTTGATCTTCATTGAAAAAAGAATAAATGCATGAAGAGAGACAGTGCACGAACGATTGAGACTATATATTGAGAGATGAGATGAAAGGGAACATTTGCACATGAGACTAGATGACGAATTTGTGACAATGCGTCATAATAAAGCATGGGGTGGGTCATTAACGGCACATGAGAATTCAATGTACCTCTATCAGTGGAGTCAGCGTCATACACGCACATTTGTCCAAACACGCTTTCGCTTATGATCAATTGTTTCCATCACATTCTCAATCCATTTTCTTGCGAGATGTTGAGTTTGAAGAGCGAGATTCGAGGTTTGCCAACAATCGTCGACGAATCAATTTTTCATCAACATGACATAAAAGTACAGTATCCTTTTTTTTTGTTCTCTTATTTCATACTACTTCCATTTTATCTTCGGACTTTAAATTCATGTTGTTGTTTTTTTTTCATTTTTTCTTTTTTTTATTGAAAAAAGTTTATCGGTCTTTCAAATTGAATGTGAGTACAGGAAGAGTAGCGAGTAGCAAGGCGTTTGAAAACGTGCATAACTCAAATCTACATGCAGTATTTATTCCCTTAATGGAATGATCTCAATTATGTTTGAGAACGTACGATATAATATCTTCTCATCATTTCTACAATACATATATTTGATCGTTGTACAGTGATAAGTATGAAAGTGAGTGATGTACCTAGTTATTATTATCTTATTCATTTTGATATTCATTATATATATATTCAATCTTATCATTGGCAACCTATCGACCTTTCGTTCGTCGAATTTTTTTCATTGTATCTTATTGGTTAATGATTGCGTATGTGTGGAAGTTTAGTTGGCAAAACGTATACATAAACAGAATCAGTGATGTAATATTATAATGGGAGTTCATACCGAAAAAAGACTCACCGGATCTGGTGGGAGTCTGTATTCCGTGGATATTTCATTGCTCGGACAGCGTTCTTCACTCGATCTTTCCCAATCTATTTCTTTTTTCAGCGACTAGCAAGGAGAAGGAAAATGGAAGAGAAGAAAAAAATGATATCAATTGATGAATGATTCCATTCACAGATAACGCGTATATTGCAACGCCTATCAATGTAATTGAGATAAAAATGACTTACAAGTGGTACTTGTTGAACCGGTGGTAATCCTGATGGTCCTGCTAAAGGTTCTGTACTGTGCGGGGACGGAAGCCGATTTTGTGGTAAACTTAATGGCAATACACCACTAGTTGCACCAGAATTATTAGTCAAACTCATATCACTAGGTCCACTGTGTACTGAAATGGGACTGAGTGAACCTCTTGTTTCCTCCAAGCTCACGGCATCTCCAGAGTCCCTTCTGGATCGATCGAGCGCCAATGGAGCAGCACATGGGCTATCGATTCTTCGAGGTGATGATAATGGACACTCAGTCATGTCAACAGCCTCTGTGCTATCATTATTTATTATCTGAATTATTTGTTGTGGTGGTTGCGGTTGGTCACGTTGATCACGTGGTTCATGTAATTGTTGCTGATCATTCTCTCTTGGTAATTCTTTATCATGTTCTTTATCCCTTTCTCGCATGTCGTTACGAGCCTCTCGGTGACTTTCATTATTACCAAGATGGAGCTGCTGTTGCTGTTGCTGCTGCTGCTGCTGCTGCTGCTGCTGCTGCTGCTGCTGCTGCTGTTCATCTCTTGATGCCACTGCTGCATTTATATTAGTCATGTCCGCTAATCCTTTAACTTTAAGACTCTCAGCTGTCTTCAAAAGTGCCGATAATTGGCAGTACTCGACATTAACTTCGCCCTTGTACATAAAATCAACGAGGGTACGCAATTCGGAGAAGCGGACGTCTTTTAAGATGACAATGGGGTGGCGATTTGGGTGGTCGAGGAACAACGCTTGAAAATAACTGGAGCACGCTGATAGGACAACCTTGTGTGCGCGTATTGACGGCCCTTCAGTACACGCTAGTGTCACGTCCACCAACGATTCAGACTCTAGTAATTGACTGAACACACCCAGCAAGTTGCTCTGATGATTGTTCCACCTCAGGCAGTAATGCTCACTTCCCATGTCTGAACTGCCCGCAACCCTGCTGCAAATCAACAGTCAATTATTTTCACTCGCAAGTCAATTCTGTAATTATCAATGAACACACAAGAATATTATTTAATTCTATGCGTAAATATGGCAGCCGTTGGTATATAATTTTGTCATTTCACTCCCATAACAACTCTTTCTCAATTTCAATGTTTACTTGGATTATTTTTCCGATATTTCTTCATCTCAAATGCTATTAAACAGATTTTACTCTGTGAAGTTTGTTCGCGAGGCAATTAGTATATCAAGTTATATATGGTACTGAGGCTAATATGAAATAAACAGCAGTTCTAGATCATAATATGACCAAAGTAATACGCAAAAATGCGACTAGAATCTTATTTTTTCTAGAGTTATTTGTCTGCTACATGGAATTAGCATTACTTTTCTCAAATACTCAGTGTGTATGCATTCATTCTACATAGACATTCGTAGCAAAAATTCAAGAAATCAGCGATGATTGTTTTTTACCTTGTGCTATTAAAGCTTAGTGGATACCTGCCGACTATATAACTTTGGTTATCGACGCATTTGTTCGCTTGTTGTTATCTCCATGCGCAACCTTTTACATAATAATTTATCGGACGTACGAATATATACTTTGAGATATGCTCGAGCTTCCAAGCAACACACGCTGTATGTAGTACAAAGGAGGGATTCATTCGATACACTGCATGTATATATATGTCTACATAAAGATCGGAGTAAGAATGAGCAAGTCGGTTTGAGTGCGATTATATTGATCTTTATGAGTGCAACTATACACACGCGCGTACATAATAGATATCACCTGACTATGTATAAATTCGTGTTGTATCACCGGACTCTTTTTGTTTATTCCCGTGCACGCCCATGCATGAATTCATTTTTTACATATTCATTGTCATATGGTTGTTGTGCGTGCAATACACTATCTTTATGTTAATATCCAAATGTTTTAATGTAATAAAATACAAAATGGAAATTCAACTCGGGACAAACAATATGTTCAGGAACGATTTTGACATTGTTGAATCACAAATTCGTGAAGCGTCAGAAAATACTTATATGTACAATAACAATTAAACGAGGAAGCAGCATCATAGTTCGATATGGACATATATTATATGCAATTCATTAACACCCAAACTCACATTAAAAAATTAAATCAATCCGAGATAATTATATACACATACCCAATTAAAACCATCTGATCGGATGGAGAAAATTTTCATCTTATTTCAGAGGTTTTTTTTGGGTTAATCCGTTCATACGACACACATGTATATTTTACCTATAACACACATAATATGTGGTACTCTCTCTCTCTCTCTCTCCTCTCTCTCTCTCTCTCTCTCTCTCTCTCTCTCTCTCTCTCTCTCTCTCTCTCTCTCTCTCTCTCCCTCTCTCTCGCAATCTGCCGTGATCCACCACGTCACTCGTTGCTTCCACATATGCATACATGTATATATTTATTTGTGTTTGTGAGTTAGACACGTTGCATGTTCGCATGCAAACGCGACGCGAGTTCACTCTCATCAGAGCAACAGGCCGTGGTCTGCAGACTTCAAGAGTACCCGTTAATTGATACGCGTTCCATCTGTATATGTGCTTACGCTCATGTATACATGTATGTGAAAGTCGGCGCGCGTGGGACGAAGTGTACGCGAAGCTACGTGCCGGTAAATTAGCGTCGGTATTATTGCACGACGCCACAGATTGCCCCTGACGCGGCACGAAACCGGTGAGAGGGAGACGGAGAGGGAGAGAGAGAGAGAGAGAGAGACTTGATTTCAGGTGACTGATATTTTCACTTGCAACAATCTTGCAAGGCCAGTAATTATCATTATTCATCTATCTGTTATTTTTGCTCCCACTTTTTTTCTTTGTCTTCGCGTTTATTTGTTCGATTTGTTGCAAATGAAATTGTCCACTGTATATCAATATGGTGCGTAAGCAGTCAGCGTTTCGCGGATGTGGATAGAGAGTACCTACATTAGCTGCAGAATTGGATAGAAGCATAGGTATTCCAATAGACCGAGAAGAAAAACGGGCGAGAGAACGGGGAGTATTTGGCGTTGCAGTCGGTGATTTAGAGTTGAGATTACGATGCCGTAAATTAGACGGGTGCGTTTTGCTTGCCCCCGAGAAGAAGATTTTTATCGACCGGTTATGTAGTAGTCGTTAGTGAAACCATATACATTCATATATATTTATGGTTAACTTATCACATATTTGTTTTCGAAAAACATTCGTGTGAACTACGTTCCAGATCATTACTTACTCTGAGTTACGTACATCAACATTGAGTTACTTGAGGTTAATATAATAAATTCTTCCGTGACCTGACTGACTCAAAACTCAGCGTAACATAAAGGGAAACATTTTTCTTCCGCTAGACAGCAAAGAATGGACATGAACAAACAGATGCTGCTCTCTTAGATTTGCTTGGTCGGAACGAAAAAAAGAATGGGAGGGAAGGTGGGAGGGGTTTTTGTCTCCCGTTCAATGTGCGAAGTAATGTTGAAAGTAGAAACTATAGTGCATTCATGGATATATATGATTCCATATTGGTCCGCCGTCGAAAATTAAAAATTCACTACTGCCGAAGCATTTGCAAAAATTTTGGTGACAAAATAGAGAAAAGATAAAGGGAATGCATTCAATTCATTTCCAAATTCATTCACTTTAAAATTCTGAAAAATACCCAACTATGTGCATGTATTCAGAGAATATGCAAAGATATTTTACTAGATTTTAATGAGCCTCGAATCGAAAACTCCATTCTTAATGTTCATTATATCATGCTTCGTGTACAGTATATAATTGACGGCGATGTTTTGCGGTCATAGTGGTATATGTATATATATGAATGTGTGAGTGTGCGTGCGTGCGCATACAGTAAAAGGGCAATTTATACTTGCGCACGTGTCTGACACGGAAGCACGCACTAGCGCTTCTATATCCACCCACGCGAATTGGCTTCCCCACAACCCTGCTGGTCATATGGTTCCCGGTTGTATTCAATTGATACATAATTAAACAGCTTCAAACATTAATGTTATCATATATATATTTGGCGAGTAAAAAAACCAAAATTATTTCCATGTAATGAAATCAATTCGCGATTGGAAACGTTTTTGTAAGATTTTTCAACGAATTCGTCGTAAGTTTTGGCGAAATATTGTTGACATACCAACGAAATATTAGACTAAATATGTGCTGTCGCGATAAATATGAATCTAAACTCGTGTCGAATGTTGAAACGATGTTGCGCATTGCATTGAAGACAAATGAGCAAGTGAATACAAAAGTACACAATATATATGCATTTAATTATTCATTTATCGTTGCCTGCACGAGGCTAACTCGGCAACGGATAACGGAGTACCGTCCCGCTTCATTTATATATATATATGTATATAATGGCAATAGTCAAGATAGGCACGTTCAAAATCACTGCGCGCGATAAGAAAATGCTATTAAAATACTATTCAATAACAACACAAGGTCATTTGATCTCTGTTTTAAAATTAAATAATATCATAAGCGCTATAAAATCTTGCTGATTGACAATATGGAATCGTCATCTTCACAGAAACAATAATAAAGTGGAAAATAATGGTAAGGTAAGAGTAGCGTTGGCAAATGGCCCATGACGTATGATTGTTTCGCATCATGTAAGAATCGAAATAGGTAGATAATGCCTCGCGGTTGTTGATATTATGGGTGCGCTTATTTCTCTGTCCATCGTTTCAATACATGTATTACAACGGGTTCGGATGTTCTCAACGTTGGCATAGTACACTCGTAAATGGTGAAGTGGTGTAGGTCATGTTTACGGAATTCAAAGTGGTTTTTCTTGTTCTTGCTTCCCAACTACATAATATTTCTCTCCATATCCCCGTGTTTATCATTCAACTTCGATATTTTGTACACTTTCCCCGTTTTTTAATTCATTTATAATAAATATATTTGAATCGTTTTCTGTTTCAGTTGAAAATAGATATGAGTGCAACATTAAAAAGTCCGTAACAAAATTAAAACAACAGTTTACTCAATCATGGACCACTTTACGATGTAGAGTGAGTAAATAAAATAGAAAAATCATATTTTCAACACACCGGACAATGCCGTCATTAACAGCACTTCCGTAGTGAATAACAACTGGCAATTATTATGTAACTGTGTATAAATAAATATCTGTGTGCACAATCAGTTTTCTTATACATACCCTCGGATTTACCACCCACATGTGCGTGACTTTATACGATGCAAGTGGAGAAAAAAAAAAGGTTGAAAACAAACACCAACACAAATGTAATGTATGTGTATGGATCTGAGTATTTTTGATTTGCAGTTATTTGTTGTCGGAGAGTTACGAGAAACGCCCAGTCGAATAACGAATGATGACAAGTCGTCATATATCATAAAACGTTGATGGTGTGTGAGGAGTGGTGAAAAGGAAAAAGCAAGTTAATGAAAGACTGAGTTTTGAATTGAATTATTTCATATACTTTGATTTTGTCTTCACTCATGATGGTGCATGCGTGAAACATTATTTAAGTGTATTTTAAATGTGTAATCGATTTTATAAATATATCGAGATATATTGACAATATTTATTTTTCATTTGTAAAAGGGTTTTCTGAAAAAAAAAAGTATCAATAGCTTATTAAATTCTTAGATATTCATAAAAACTTTCAACTATGTTTTTTCCATATGAATCATTCATATTATGAAGATATTGTCAATTGAGACGAGTGTTTCATGCTTGTACGTGCAAGTATGTAAATATATGTACTTGGAGGGTTTAGTTGCAGAACGTTGCATGATGTTGAGTGATCGGGAAGATCGTTCCGGGCAATACAAACGAGCGTAAAATTGGAAAATAGCTGGTATGGTAAAGGGATGAGGGAGGAATCAAGAGGATGGGGATGGAAGCAATACATTTTTTTTTAGCGTTACACTATCACACACAACGATTCGAGGAATCACTGAAACAGTAGTGCGAGTGATCGCGCGCGGATTAATGAAAAAGTTTTGTCGCCCGTGTGAATTTAACGTGGTGGTGGTGTTTTTGTCCTCTTTCGTTTGGTAGGGGTGGAATAACAATTCGCACGTGGGACTAGGTATGCAGTATTGAACTGTCAATTGATGGAACACATTGATTTCAATCAAGATGAATTGAATTGAGAGAAACGCACTCAATGTCAAACATGATTCCTATTTTATGTCTATTATATTTTGTTGTCTGGTTGACATGAGAAAGTATTGAAAACACAGTGAAAGTATTCATCAGTAACTAACACTTCCTATATCGCGAGTACTATTCTATTGTATTGATGCTATACGTATACATGCATCGATTTATCATAAATAATCATTCATTTTTGTAATGATGCTGTCTGCTTGCGTGAAATCAATGATACACTAATCATGGAAGATGAACAATTATTAATTGAGCATCAACGATTTTTATGAGTTCATTAAAATGCCCCATGAGCTCTCATATTTTCTCACTTCCACCATCGGTCAACCTCACCAGCTTCGGACAGAAGAAGAATAACTTGAGGATTATGAGATGATTTGCAAACGAAATGAAATTTTATGAAGAATACACAATGAAATGAATCACTGCGTCTCACGAATTGTGTCTGCGTACATACTTCATATGAAGATGGTTGTTCAGAGGGGCCAATATGCTGCCCTTCCCACTTTTTGATTAGCGTTCGACTCGCGAATATTGTAAAAATTACAACAATATCTATGAATTCAATCTCATCATCTTCTATTAAACGAATCCGAGAGTTATAACGTCAATAATAGGAAAAATAAAAAGCATGCAAGAGAGAAGGGAAATACGAAAAGGCCATCGTCATCGTCTCTATATCATTATAATTTTCACACGAGTGATTTTTCCGCTCTATACAACCACTACCGCATCGTTCAGACACAGACGGGTGAGTACACATGTCTACAAATTATGTGCACACGTGAAATTATTTTGACGGTTCACTTATAAGTTGTAAAATACGAATTTCATACATATATCTGATATAATTTGAGAGAAAAAGGTTTATTTCCGAAAATGGAAACATCTTTCCCGTCATGTTTCCTTCATATATTGCAAATATACGATGTTTTTAGTTTTTTCTTCTCTTTATTTACGTTCGAATGGTATTCACACCCCCCAACGATTCGTGATGGCAAGACACTCTTTGATGCGTCATACTTTGCGCGTCACGCACGGTGGGAAGGTGAGCACGGTGCCCGCGGTCGTTGGCTTTGAAGAAAACAAATATATATATATGAGTACGATATAACATATATATATATACACCTTCAGCATCTTCATTTTCGTGCATTCGTGTGCACATAAAGACTATATAACTGATAATATACAGAAACGAGAAGTACAAACAATCGATCCTCATCCTCTATGTAACCAAAATTGTCACGACGATTCTTTCTTTTCACAAATAAATCATTTGTGTCATCATACCGTGGTGAAAGTGTCAAACTCAATGTATATGCGCATCACTCCGATAAAATCAGTATTCATAAAATACAATCAGCGATGCACTTGTCACGTGGGTACATGCGGACGCGTGCGCATATTTGTTTGAAAACAGATCTACATATAGATTCATCATGTATGCTGTTAAGTATTTCCATGTATGTGTGCAATTGACGCGTTTTATGAAATTTCCCGCCGAACTATTTGTTGCTGTGAGTCAAAAGATGTGTTTATAGCAGAGCAAAGAAATGTCATATAAATTGCAAAAAAATAGTTGTTTTCAATACAAAACTTCCGATTTGTATTTGGCGCGGGCCTGCGTTCAACCAAAAGAATTGGCAATGGATACACTCACACTCATCCATATATATAAGCACACACACGCAGACATTGATATACCGTTGCGATGTTTGGCACGAACACAAATGGCAATGGATGCTCGAGAGTAAAAAAAAAAATTGAAACAAATGCAATGATTATAGTATACAGATACCCTGTTTACATTTAAAACGTAGACGCGTGTCAACCACTTACCACTATTCTCGCTATCATGCGCTTTTCTCACTCTTTGTCTGTCGTCACCACTATCGCATAGAAGGTATTGACATACACTCAATAACGAAAAACAAATGTAGAAAATATAGGAAATTGCAGCGACAAAATGCACTCATTGAGAACGTTGTGTATGAATTAACGGCTGTCACTTAATCGTTTGCCAAAGGTTAAGCGAACAAGGTTTCACACGGTACCCTCATTTGACATGCCTTCATTTTTGTTGTGGAGCACCGCATATGCTAACTCCAACTATTTCATCGATGATAATTAGCAAAAGAGGAAGATAGAGCAGTGTACCACACGAATTTTTAACACAGAATTCTGTTAATTTCACATGTACGTTGATATATCGACGGGCACTGCATCGAAGCGACGGAATAGAATTGTCATCGTAATGGTAATGGGAATATAATATAGAAAAAATATAGTTGAAACCGCATTAGAGAGCAATGGTACTATACTACCATGCGGATATACGAAAAAATTTAGTGTTACTTTTATGCCACTCTTTTTTGTATTTTAGAACATGGGGAAAGTGAATGAAAAAAGTGAAAAACAAAGGGAATTACTGTCATTGTTCAATGCGTGTTCCATGCCTATCAACAATTTTCTGTATTTCTCTAGCCCCCACCCTTCCTCGTTTTTCTTTCTTTCTTTCACTCTCTCTCTCTCTCTCTCTCTCTCTCTCTCTATTTCTGTGTACACACACATTCAAACACATACACCTCTCTTTCCTTTTGGATAAGCTCGAGATAGATTTTTCACGAGTCGAAACGTTAGGGCCTTGCAGTGGAAGAGACGAATAATGATAAAAAACAATGGTTTCATCGCACAATCCTTCGTGATTCGTCTCTGTCATCCACCTCTTCTCCTAATTATGTATATATATATATATATGTATACATCTTCTTATTCATGTTTATACCCGAATATTTATTTTATGTTTATTAAATTTAATTTCTTCTTTTCTATTAAAAATTTCACAATTGATATTCCATACATTTATACATTTATTCATTTGTTTATTGAATTAATTCGCGTGTGACGGCACACTGGCGAGAGCGCGGGGCATGGAAATACTATGTATATTGCACGCACTTGGCCACGTTTAAAATTAGACACTGGATATCAATATTTACCTTGCTACATGTAAAATGAATAGAGAGCCTGCCTGAATCGAACGAAGGAAGGCTCAACCGGCCCACTGTGACGTCGCCGGCCTACTGTCAGCTCAGCGCTCGCTCGGTCCCGCAGTCAACTAACCTACCATTCTATACTACATATCTATTTCAATAACTTTTTTTTTTCTTAATCACATTATTTCAGGCGCAAGATTATTTTGAAAATCATTTCACAATTTATAATAGATATTGTTGTTCATTTTTACTTTTATCCAAAGATATTTGCCGCGATGTCCAGTCATTGATATCATGCACTTGACTAGTGTAGTAGTCAGGTGTGAAACACTCACGCGCACGAATGCACACACACAACTAATATAGATGCGACTTGGAACACTCATACAATAACCCAACGTCTTCTCGTGGATTTCCTGTGCGAATTCGCATAGGCATAGGCGGCTCATTCGACTGTGAAGGTAAAAAAAAAGCAACAAATGACACTTTGGCCATAAATATTATCACTTTTAATTTCAACTTCTTCTTCGTTAAGTCAACAACAACAAAATATTTATACCCACATCCAAAACTCTTTATACTTTGAACATTATGAAATCAATGTTGAATTTTATATTTTCGCGGCAAGATTGAACATTTGCATACATATATGCATGTAGATGTAACGCTAAATGTAATATATATATATATAAAAATGGCATTTTCCGATCAAATTGTATCATAATGACATTAGTTTTTTATGTAAGTGTAATAACATTGCTATAAGCGTGTATTGATTTGTGCGAAATAAAGTGTACATTTGCTTCAACAAAATAGAGAGCAAGCGCAAGAAGGGATGGGGGAGCGGAAGGGGGTTAAAATTTTGCTGGTGTGCGTTTGACTTTGGAGAGAAAAAAAAAACATCCTAGACATGTTCGGCCAGGCGGCGCAGAAGGCCACCCACACTCGCGAGACGCAGGCGCATGCATTCAAGGCGTTCTCACTCCTCTCTGTGTACTATGCTGATACATACACATATACATATACATATAAATACACTATACTAGCGCATACGAATACACATACACAATGTTTTATATATGTTAATACATATATAGATTCTTAGGTAACGCGGATTGCGCTTATATCGTGTATATTGCACACACAGTCACACATTATTGTCGCGTAGCTCAAGTGTGTATGCATATAAGTGAACGGTGGAGGAACTGCACGACGCACGCGTATTTCACACACACCTACACATATTCTCGTTGTATTCAAGCACCCTGTTGTCGTTCGTGTATTCGTATTGCATTAGCGCGGGCGCGCGCGTTCGATCGGTGGAACACGAACGCATCGTCGTCGCCTGTACTATACGCACGCTATGACGCACACACGACAATGAAAAGAGGTGGCGCGCGTGGGAGAATTGTCTGCCGTTGCATATACAGGTATACGTGATTATATCAGCAGTGAATCAACATTTTTTTGGTACTAGTGTTCAACACGTTTGTTATCATTATTTCCTTTTCTTTTTCTCATTTTTCCCGCTTTTTTCTTTTTTTTAAATTTTTTTCCTTTCAAATTCGTAAATTATTATGCATATATATACACATTTGTTCATTTTACAAAATGAAATATTAAATTGATGTTTATATAATTTCGCCGAGAGTCATACGCATCGGATTCTCAGATAAGACATCAAGTATTATGTTGCATTGACGGTACATGATGATTATATTGTACACGTACAATGCCATGAGGAACATGAAAAAGGATGCAGTAGATGACTACTGTCACTGAAAACTATCATTGTAATTTCAATTTCATTATTTCTGCATTGGTGTGTGTGCGTGCGCGTGTGTGTATTTAATTGCGTGTGTAGATTTGCCATAACTTTTGCAAAATTTTGTCTATGTAGTGTTATTAGGTATGTATATTCTTTTGTTTGGTGATAATGTGTCTGGTGGCATCCTCACCCAACGTTTTTATTTCGCTCCTATTCGCTATGTATCCATCTTTCACCTCATACCAACAGCATAACGATGTTGCAGGGGCAGAGTACAGCGGCCCCCGCGCACCTACAACATCACAGCACCATATCACATTCGCACATATACATGTTTGTGTATAGATATATATAAATATAGATTTTGCGTATGATAATATTGAGGCGTCTTCATGATAACTTATCGTTATTTTGCATCACGTAACGGGTATATAATAATTTCACGATGCATCTCGTTGTATTACACCAATTTCCTGTGTATGAAGGTGTCGTATATGATATTCCATATGAGGTGACACAGGCGTAAGCCTTCCAATGTGGTTGACGAAGATTGTTTTCTATAATAAAAATATCCGTCATTATTTGGAAGAAAAAATTTGACTGACAACGTGTGTGTTTAATATTGTCGAAGCGTTTGTGTATTAAACGAGAAATTTTTTATGAAAATTTGAACGAAGTCAGGCAATTCTGCTTTCCCACGCATTGTAATGGGCCCATTTATGTCTGTATGTTTGCATACATACAATATATCTTAATGTCCATTTTCTTGATAAACGGCCTCGTTCTCAAACGCACCGAAATGAATCAAGCACTACTATGAATAAATGTATTTCAATACAAATGTGCATGTGCATGTGTATTGGTAGACACACCAAGTGTCCATGTGTATGTTTGCATAGGTTTATTCGCGTTCATTTGAGTTTTTCGCGAGTGAATGCGTAACAACGACAGCCGCCAGTATATATACAGGATTCGGCGTGCAGTAAAGTGATTCCTCTTCGTTCCTACGGTTAATTAGGATGCGGCTTGGGGATGCTTCAACACTGCCGCCTTATATGTATCGTGCGCGTGAATACGCGTGACTTCGTTTATGGTGTGCAAGCCGCATTCGGGATATATGCACATAGAGAAATTCAATATATATATATATATATATATATATATGTATATATTATTTTTTTATCCATTCGTTTTATTCAATCTTTAGATCTGCTTTTCCTTCCTCTCTCTCTTCTTTTCTAACGGATTATTAACCGTTTGTCATATGTATGTACATCGAATTGATGTTTCCAATTCCGCAATTATGCACAAATTTTGTTGTGACAGCGTAGCAAGAATATATTCATCGGTTGCAAACCATCTCAACTTTTGACGTTATCGGTCTCAACTTAAAATCAATAATTGATCATAGGCCAAATATAGATTGGGGGAAAAAAACGAAATAATAATGGATGCAATTCTCTCCAACATTCTGATTTCACTCAGTTTTATCACTAGTACCGGATATTTATATTATCCTATGCTGTAAACTGCTATATTAATAACGGCAATGAATTAACATGGTGGGATTATACATGTTAGCTATGATGGTTATTTTTGAGTGGCTTTGGGACAATGATATTTTCTCCATTTCCGTATTCCCCATTAATCGATGTCTTATACACAGAGACAGTGAGATGTTTCAGTTTTCTAGTTTTCCTAAAAATATAATTCATAGCGTGTGCAAGGCGAAAATGTTCAAAAGTGTGCAACGAATTCTTGAGGTTGGAGATGGAGGACTAGCGCGGATCAATCGTAGCCTTCCTGCCCTCCCCCAACGCGCCGCAATTCGCCTTGCATCGCCCCTCGCCCATTTTATATGGACATCTATAGATATATATATTACCCCTTCGCAACTTCGACCTTCTTCCATTTTACCCGCTCTATCCCCTTGCCGTTTGCTGCACTGGCGTGTACGCGTCGTCACGCAGGCCCAGACCCGACGTCCAGACTTAGGCGGAATGAAGGAGAAAGAAGCCAAGAGAGAGAGAGAGAGAGAGAGAGAGAGAGAGAGAGAGAGAGAGAGAGAGAGAGAGTTTCACCACTTCGCTATGTGCATCTCAGAGCTCTGATCGTTTTCCTCCATGTTTAGTACAGTCTCTTCAATATTTTTTTTTATTTATTTTATGCATTTTTCTAACATTCAGTTAGTTGAGAATCTTACGAAAATTAACAAATTGGATTGGCAGATTGTCTGTAATAGGGAGAAGGAATGAACGAAAAGAATTTCAAAGTGACTATCTCTTCTAGAGGTTGCAAGAGGAAGCGTAATAAGTATGTGGAAACGTGGGAAATCAAAGAATATTGAAAAACAATTTTTCTTCTATTTTTTCATAGTGTATGAAAACTGCATGGTGACAACATCGGCAAACCGTCTGACTCTATATGGGATACATATATATATAAAGGAGAAAGAGGAAAAGAGGGTGGGAGATTTGACGATATTAACCCTACCTAACCTCTGTCCTAGCCTTATCTACTTCTATCCTGGTCTAGAGCTGTGTTGGAGGAGTGCACTCTACCAACGTTGCACGGACAACGTCTGCCTGGTATTGATCCTCGGCTCAGCTACTGGCTACCTTCACCCACTAATAATTCTTGTCAGTTTCCAAAAGAGACTTGTGCGCGCGATTCGGCGCGTTTCTAGTCCCTTTTTCGCACATACTTTTCTTCATATTATTGGTAGAAAATAAGGCAGAGAAAAAGACATTTTTCACACCAACTCAGTAGTGATTCCAAATGTTTTTTTCTTTTTATTTTTCCAGATTGAAACGTATGATGAGAACTTTACTACTGCGCCAGTAGTAAAGTTACGAATCTTGGCAGACACATGTCTTGGGCTCAATGTCGTGATTCGTAACATCGAAGCATAACTCCAAAAGCATCTCGTTCATTATCCTATCTTACTTCTTATCATTTACGCAGTTTTCACTAAGAATAAATAAGTATTATATAATCATGAATGATTGAATGTCATCTCTATTGAAGCGCATGAGTTCACCTCCGCCAGACAGAAAAATGCGGCGCGTATTGAAAATATTGTATAGATACGTTGAGATAGGATGACGTGTTGGTCCCTTAACGACCCAACTCTGCGCTTGTTACCTGATGTATCAAAAATGTATACACGCGCGAGTGCTTTTATACTTCTATAGTTGTATGCATTACACCATTGCAAAATGTATGCCTTATAGTGATAAACGAAACAACATGCCACCACCCATTTCTCACTCAACGACCTCCATGCGTCTTCTCGTTTCAGCTGTATGCTCACCAGCATACTCAAATTTCCTTCCCATACTTTTTCAACTTTATTTTTGCACATGTATATCATCTCCATATCTGTATACGCACAAAAAACGCCGTCGTCTCTATAATTTTGCAATTTACATTATTATTTTATACAGTCCTTTTTTCGTTCTTCATATACAAATGAAATAACAATAATAGTTATAATACTACTGAAATTATTTACATTGGGCAGTAAAATTACCAACAATAACAATAGAGTTTCATGAGAATTTTATATATCTCTATAGAAAATTATATGATATAATATACATCTTCATTGCTATTATTCGTATACGATGCATCGAAGAAATAGTGCATCGTAACGTTGTATGCTATCTGTGTATGTGTACATATTTATATACTGGCGATGAACGTTTTGGCGTTGTGAGATGTGCGCCGATGTTGGGATCAATTCCCTGTAAACCGCACGTGAACAACAAATTCAACCTCCCACCATATCAATTTACTTTTTTCGATTCTTTCTACCATCTCGTCGACTACAATTGTTCTATCAACTAACCTATCAATCTCTATTCCATCATTTAATGTTTTCATTCCTCTCTACAATTCTCATCAATGTTATCATTCTTTTTATATCATTGATGTTTATCAATTGCTAGAGTTTATATATATTTAAAATTTTAATTATATTCATTATTTTATACTTTTATTCAACTATTGGTACACGCATCAATCAGTAAATCGGTTTCAACATTAATGAGCCATTACTCTGTTCAATTTTAAGTATTTGATGGTATGATTATTCAGTTTTTTTTTTGTGGCTCGAATGTTTATTCAGGATATCGTATTTTATATATCTGTACGGTAAGTGAACACTTTTTATGGTATGACCTGGCTTATATATTTTAAATTACGCGCTATCTTTGTTTCATTAACCAAGTAATAAATTTTTCTCCGGACTTCGACGAATCATTGAATTTGATTTAACAATATTTTGGCATCATCTGTATATAAAATACGTGTTCATTATAATCCTCTGTATTTCGTATGAAATTCATGATAATTTCTGTTCTTTCTTTTCGTTGTCAATTGGAGTAGTAAAAAAGAAAGGAAGACACATATTTCCAAGTAGGGCAATAATAGAAAGAAAGGTGATATGACATTGTGAATGGAGTTTTTAGCTGAGAAGGTGTCATTAAAAATAATCATGAGAAAGTGACTTTATATATACAGATATTTACCAGGAAAAGAAATCTGAACCAAGTGGCGGATCAGCTAATTTGTATCAGCAGTTCTGAAAGCCCGGCAGCACACCGGCAGCATACACATCCATTCTCTAAAGTATCTATATATATATTATAGCCATATTCTCATATGTGTGTATGTGTACATGGGACGAAAAATGTACATAATGCGTGCGAGAGTATCGCAGAAGCGTTGGGCGGGACGGTACGGTATAAATACGATATTAGAATAGGTATATATGCCCATGGGCATCATATACTTGAGTGATGTTGGAAGTGTTAGGAAGAGGCAGTGAGAAGAACAAGAAAAAAAAACTTGAGACGTATATTGAGTGAGCAGGTATAGGAAAAATTTTTTTTAACCAGACGGTCGATGAGTTTTTGCCAATTTTAGGATCGCAAAAATTGTATTACCCGCATTGACCTGCACGCAGGATCGTGAGTCTTTCGCTTTTTACCATGAGAAAATAATTATGATAGTCTAGGCACGCAGAGCTTCGAACTAAATTGCTTTCCCTCGTTTCAGCTAGATTGCTCAAAATAGAAAACGTTTATCGAACATAATATTATTGTAAAAAATACATAAACGTTTCAATGAATTGAAATTTCCAAATTACAACCACAATTATTTTTCAGGCACATATAAATCTTTGTGAAATGATAATAACAAGTGAACCAACTTGAAGATAATATTGTGTGTGCTCGTTTTATTTATACACTTGCATATTGATTAGTATTCATATAATGGATAGGGCTCTAACAGATGAAATGAATGAACAAATACGAGTGATAAAGAGGATGGACAACGAAGAAAAAACGAGAGGAAAAACTTGGAGAAGAAAAACGATGCAGCCGGAGTAATAATCAATGTTGAATTTTATTCCTACTTATTACAGTACCATAAAAGAGAAAGAGGATACTCTTATGTTTCTAAAATTATCATATATACAGTTTTGCTTCGTGGTCAACTATTAAATTGAAACACCATATAGAATTCCGTACTTTTTATACGCACGACGAAAGAAAGCTTATTACAGATGCAAAACGTTCTCGCAATTACGTATAAAACCTCGGCAATACTTCTGTGCGTAGAAAATTGCCTCCATATACTTCAACAAATGGAAAAATAAATATATGAATGAAAAAAAACGACATGTACGAGACACATTATAGATGCAGAATATTTAAAATGTGAAGGAATATGATTACTCCATAACAGACGACATTATTTTACCATTTTTCATTTTACATTGAATTAAAAACGGCAAAGAAAATACCAAATTTCGGTCATTGGTGGTAAGCAAGAGTAAAATGGAGAAGCGACAGAGGCAGGAAGATGGGGATTTTGTGTAGCAACCCTTAAAAGATTGGTCCATGGGGGAGCGATGGGATAGAAAATTACTCCTTTCACTTCTCTCCCCCTGGTCGCTCGCGAAATAACTTTAAAAGTCGGGAAACGCATAGTCATGCAATACAAATTAGGAGACGCTAATCAGTCGGGGTACATGTTTGCAGTAATGATGATGGTGTGGCGCGCTTCGAGCTTTCCCGAAGTTAGCATCAGTGCTGGCCAGAAAGTCAGCATAAAATTTTTTTGAGCCATATCGAGAATTAACTCACTTGTGAAGACTATAAGAGGAAAGAACGGAAGAGAGAGTGGCGATTATATTTTGAAGGAAGAGTGAGGGAGCATAAGGGATTGATGATGGGTGAGAAGAGAAGAGAAAAAATGACATTGTATGAACAGAAATATTCTTACCAGTGAACTAATTTATATCCGGAAACTGCTCAGTATTCTTATGTTGTAATCAAGGTCGCGATTTGCTGTAGCTTGACATCGTTCAACAATATAGATATATATATATATATATATATATGTGTGCGTGTGTGCATATTCAACAATGCCCTGGCAGTGCATAGACTATTATATCCAAATAAATGCCACTCGTCATGGTTGAACTTTATATATACAATGTATATAGATATTATATTCGTTCCTGATAATCGCGTCGTGTTTGATACTTTCGTGCGTGCGTCCGTGTTGCGTTGCGTGGTTACGAAGAGATATAATAGACATTGGGATGTGGACATTGCTGTGAGAGGTCACGTATTTCTATAGTCTATTGTAGATATACAACATATTTCATCATAACTTTATTTTACTCTACAATATGTAGCATGGGGACATATACAATACTGCCCGATTAATGGGTTTTTGTCTTTTTCAATTATTGTCACAATTTACCTTTCAGATATAAATTAATGGAATATTTTCGGTGCAACAGTAGATGAAGTAGTTTGTTTGTGTTTTTTTCATCCTTCTCATTCAATTCCGCTATATGCAGAAGAGAAATTTATAAAGACAAAATGTGTTTATGCAGTCTGTCACAATGTTAATATGACGCGCTAATTTTTGTGACTTTTCTACAATCTCAAAGATTACGAATCTATGAACTCGATTCATATGGGGATAAAATTGCGCATTGGAATCTGTCATTTGATTGTGGTTGAATAAGAATAGGGCGCGCGCAAAGCACCCCTCCAAAATTCCGGACGCTTCAGGGTATATATAGTTCAATGCATGAGGACAGAATGGTGTTTACATATTTTGTAGGAAATTGGCAGGGGTCCACCTGGCGCGAGAGTCCAATAATTATGTTCTTGTGTACATGGATATGTGTGCAAGGGTATATATATTCGAGATATAGAGGTTGTGTGTGTGTGTGTGTGTGTGTGATTCAGAGATGTGACCGTTAAGTTATAGGTATATTAAATACTTACGCGGGATATATGTATGTATGTATGAGTGAGAGGGCGTAATAGTTTGCCGCTGCTTCAGCATGTTTTTGCAAATATTTTTTTAGTACACTCAAATATATATATATATATATACACTCGTTAGTTTGTTGAAGCTCTTGAACGGCTGTTAGAGTATGAAAGGAGCGAGCGGGATCTTCGTGGGAACTTATGCGTGTGTTGAGAAAATACGTTCAACGCGATGGAAATAACCATACTCTTCCGCTCACTACTTACGTCATTAATTGACACATTGTGAATATACTCTAAATCAATCAATTCTCTCAATAATTGGATGAAGAGGAGAATTTTTCAATGAATTGCTCATGTTTTCTCTTTTCTTTTCATCACAATAACATGTTGGAAATTTTTGTTGTTCCGTAATGTGATTTCATAATGTCCACTCTGCATGAATATTTATTTATATTCACAATGTGCACAGAATGGTTATATAGTGCGACGACCTCCAGCGTGACGTCGCGTCGCTGCTACAGAAAGCGACAGCACAAGAGCGTTACCGATCGGTTTATACGTCAACTCGAGTATTGTAATTTTTGTTATTATTATTATTATTATTTCTTTTTTTTCGTCGATCAGACGAGCTTTAATTCACGGCTCGTCGAGGCTGCGCGTCATCACATGCACGAGGCCCCGTTACGGATAAGCGAATATAATATCGATCGACTCCCTGATTCGCCATGGACAACCCGTGTGGCTCGGTTGAAGCAATATAAACACATATATCTTCATATACAGGGGCAAGACACGTTGGTAGAGTTAGAGTTTGCGTTCTTCACCAGAATGTTTTGCGGTGGTTTTGTGTCTCATCATCAGATTTACGCAATTAAATCATTATTTTAAGGGACAATTATGTCATTTTGTAGTTTCTTTACGACTCTTTGCTGAATATTCTAAATATTTGCGACATGAAAATAATGGAACGCACTCACACATAATAAAATATACTCCATTCAATATATATATGTATATGAATAGGTATAGTTGAGTATCGTACAAGATATCGTAAGTTATATAGCGGTATTAATGTGCCATAATCAATAAAACAGATTTTATTTTATTTTATTCACGTTATCGACATCAGATGTGGGTGAGAATGATACTTTCTGGGGAATTACCCCGGCGAAATTTTGTATAAATTTCATAATTAAACCAAAAATATCGTATATACTGCAAGCATTTTTCGATAAACCACATACACACATGAATGTACATTTACATAGAATAATGAAGCTTTCGAATTTAATAAACGATTTATAACTCGTGTTTCTATATATTTGAGTGTGACTTCCAACCTCAACATGCAATTTACCCACACCATTACGAGATCATTCACTCAGCACCCCATGATGATTATATTCACTTCTTGCATACAGATCCAAACGCGCCCTTCGCTCTCGTTCGACTCTATTATGTCACACTTGTATACATATACGAAAAGATGGATGCAGTGTTATCATCGCTTGCCGTTTATAAATTATATAATAAACATAAAGTAATGACAAATAGCAAGCCATATGCAATTGCTAATTTATGGCACGGAGAGAGGAAAACGTTTAGCTGAAATATAGAATTCATCAAATACTTATCAATCCTCCAGGCGAAGGGGAGGGTAAGGTGGGATTTCGCCACAGTAGGGCAATAAAATTATAGAATGCGATGAATGAAAAAAAAAAAAGTAGAATGAATAAATATATGCAGAGACGACACGTAACGCCTGGCGTTGTGCATACAATTATGCAGGTATATTCCTGGCCTGTTACAGGACTTTTTGTATATTTGTGTGCACGCCTTCCTCTCCTCCTCCATTATAGCACTAGCATCACCGTCACCATCACCATCACCTTGTCGTAAGAGAGATGCTAATCTCAATTCGTCAGGGGTCGTTACGCAACCGCGTTACGGAATATATACACATCTACAATTAATACATTTTTTTTATGTACATATGTGATTGCTAATTGTCTTATCTGAGAATACATCGTGATGATTATCGCATACGATAATGACTGGTCGGAAATTTTCAACGTTATTTTTGCAATTTGCCGAATATTTCTCAAACGTTTGTGCACAATTTGTTTATTTCATTCCAGTTATTCCAATATTAGAAACATCAGTACAAAATGACCCGTTCTATCGTAATTATTCTCCCATTATTTATAGAAAATAATTATTCACAGCTTCTTGAAATAATAAAATTTCGGAGCACGGATATACATTGGCTATACACGATAATATTATAGTTGAACTTCATTAAAATTAGTGTCCAGTATATTCTCACATAGTTTTAAGACAATTGTTTGTAACGGCATTGAAAATGAAGAAATATTCTTCCATATCAATACTTTACCATTTTCAATAAGTTCCAGATACTGCATAGGAAATGTTCGGTTGGGATTGTAATGACACAATGTTGCAATTACACAACAATTCAATTATTTTTCAGGTCCCGGGTATGATAAATCTCTTAAATTTAACAACAACAATAAAAGATATTTATGGAGAGATGAGGATACCTTGTCCCCCAATCTTTATCTTTTTCTCTTGCTATACTGAGACACGTTTCGTAATTAATCAGGCAGTTCTCGAAGCGTGCGAGCGTATATTTACACTCGGGCGGCGACATATACAAATACATCTCCCTATATAGATATGTATACAATACGTAGTTGTATCTGATTTTGTACCCACTGCGTTTGCGTCCATTACATATATTGAATGTGTATATTCGAGTGTCCCACGCGTTCCCGGCGAGGTAATAGCGAGGTCACTCATAGCTTGATAGCATCGGAATATACAGCGTGCGTGACAGAAGAAACTCGTGCACAAATATCACGCATTTGTTTCCTTGCATCATATGCCCATAATTTTTCACCAGTCATTTTTGTTTATTCCACTTACAAATCGCAAAAAATTCTGATGTAATAATTAGAGTATGCATTAATTGCAAAGAGATGTTTTCATTCCATATAGGAAATTTATTTTTTTGAAACAATTGCCAATTGATTTATTTATTTATGAAGTTGAAGTTGAGCCTCTCGCTATCGTTCGCGCATATGTTGTTATGAAGTCGCATAGGAAAATTGCTTTGAGCAAAGAATGTCCCTCACGTATGTGATATTGCGGAATGGAATAGTATAATTATGCGCCACGATTTGGACGCATTAGATGATCGGTGTGTCTATTCATATTTAGGTGTATGAGTTTCTATTTATATATATATGTAATAATATGTTTTTTTTTACATATACACGTATATATGGGTGAAAGTTGAAAAATAAATATGAATGCAGGCAAGCATATGTGATGCGTTCGCTTTATCTAAGATATTTACGGGAGTGCGAGCTGCCTTTGCGGGATGCTTCCAGCGCGATATAACGCACTCACTGAAGGTGCCCATCGAGGGCATTTGAATCTGCACTATGGACTTTCGGTTTTTACGATACTCGACAGTCCAATTCTTTTTAAGGTTTTTTTTTTTTCTATGCGCAACCACCGCTGCTTTTTACCTTTTTTTATTTTGTGATTTTCTTTCTTTTTTTCTCCAATTTACTTACTCATTTTCCTCTTCACTGCATCTTCCCATACATTCATTCTTCTTCCTCTCTCCATCTGAGCTTTCATTTTTCTCATGCATTTCATACCTTTCTTCTTAGTTCCTGTATTTTGCACGACATCACGCATTTAGCCCCGCGTCCGACCTCGCACGAACATCATTATGCCCCCCATAAGGGAGTGAAAAAGCAACCGTGGCCATTTTAAATTGTTTTAAACGAAATTAAAACCGTCTTGCTTGCATTTATGTATATGTGTAATTGTTGCTCTGAATTGTTCTATTATATTTTTGTTGAGAGAACAACAGCGTATTTTCATATTTTATTTTACATTATGTCTTGGTCATCAACTCAATTGCCCGTCGGTGTTTGGTTAGAGTATAAAACCTTTCTTCCAAAAGAACTACTTTATGAGTTTTAGTATTGATTGCTTAAAGTACATATACCTATATGTACATAGAATGAGTAGACCTTGACGACTTGATGCGTAAGGCGAAAGAGTATAATGCATATAACCTCACCCGCAAAACAGTGCTGCAAACAGAGCGCGGGCGTCGCGTAGCAGCCACGCATTATCTTTTCTTCCTCTCTTTCTCGCTCTTCCTCATTGCCCTCTTGCGTCCCATCATACACCCGCAACCATCATTATCTCTCAGGATGAGGATCCGCATTTATGGCTGTGTACAGTCGGCAGAAAATTCTCTGTCCATTATTATTATTAAACCACTCGGCCGCAGCTGCTGGACGCGGGATCAAAACTACCTGGTTTCAATATATATATGTATATATATACAATATATTTTCATTTTATATTGAGTGCTATGATATATATGTATGTTTATTGCACAAGACACACTTTCATTATTACAAAAATATGTTTTTATTTTTAGTAAATGTGAGTTTTGCAGATCATCATCCAAATTCACTCATACAACGCTAACATTTTTGGTTGCATTAATTTATATTGGGTAAATGAATAAAATTAAATATACACACATATCGTCACTCATCCTGTGAATTTTGCAATAATAACGAAATTATGAGTGCAAACGCGCGACATAACACGTCACGATGCCTACCGCACTGTCCAGTGATGCTCAATGTTTCATTTATCGCTTTTTGCTCATTTTGTATGTTCGCTCGTTCGTTCTGCTGCTCCTCTCAGCTACTGACAATTTATTCCAGACCGTGCTTTGCCTGAAAAAACTCACGTTATTAAGTTGTAGCAATAGTTCTCTTCTCTCCCCATTCTTTTTCTCATTCTATACTTAAACTTTTTGTTTTTCTTCTTCTCCTTTCCACTTTGAGCAACTATATTCTTCGTCCGGTTCCCTTATTCACTGTGTTCTCTCTGCAACATTAGTTGATGTGTATCTCGTCTATCGTTCTTTTCGCTTTCGGCTAGAAAATGCGCATATAGATTTGTTTCAACATTGAAAATAGCGTCATTGTGTTCGGACATGAATATTCATATTACTTTTATGGAAAGTTCGCAAGTGTTTTGATATTTGTGATGGAAAAAAAATAATTCTTTATTACTTCTTATGTTTGAATAATTTTCTATCAATGTCTTTCACTGCTTCAGTGCGTTTTATATTATGTGCTCTGCATTATTCACTGAATGATAATATTAAACTCTCGGTGTGGTCCCGATATACGCTGTGTACACATACATGTAGGGAATTTGCCAGGGCAAACTAGTTGTTCTTTACGTTCACTAGAAAAATCTCGACAATGGAAATAATCGGAGAGCCATTATGTTGTTTAATTTCCAGTCCGTATACATCCACTTATTTATAGATATGGAATATTTATAAATATATATGAGGCCATTTTTTCTTGTTGTTCATGGTTTTTACAACTTCACATTCAAATTGTATAGCTGTGAGAAATTTAAATAATATCTCACATAATTTCACAACATATTCATACGGAATTATGTACATATTACCATGTAGCTTCTATATACACTAGGAAATTTTACGACCGTAGAAAAACTGTGGTTCAATATATGGAGTCGTTAAATGTCAGTTTGACCTTGAAACGATGAAAAATTGTCCATGATTTTTCAGTGTGGTATTGCAATGAAATGTAATTGCTCAATTAGATGAACGGCATTACAGCATGCTAAAGGTAGAGCAAATGAACATTTATAGATAAAGATCCCCTCTAGTTATATTGGTACATTGAATTTAACTTTCAAGTCCATGCATCCATCTATTTTTATACACTGCCAAATCCATCTTCAAGAGTAATTTCACTCACTTTTTTTCCACTTCGATTAGTGTGTATTGCAAGAAAAGTTATTATTATAATAGCAAAAAATTATAAATTATCACTGTTGAATCCAGAGGTTCATCTTCTATGTTCTCTCACTCTCCTGCATTCTTATTTCTTGTTACCCGCTCTCATTTGCTTTTTACTCCTGATGGATTACATCCGCGTATATTTACCTTTCTCTTTCGAAGTACAGGCAATAATATTTGGAAAAAAAATAACTGATATTTACGTTGAACTATCTGAAAATTTAACGTAATTCAAACTCTTTTATTTCTTAATGAATATTCTTTCAAAGCCTCGATGTCCATTCATATTCATATGATAATAGATGTGCGTGTGTTTATAGCTACGAATTCTCAGAATAAGAGGTTAATGACTCATCTATTCTCCCATTCTATTAGATATCTGAGTGATGGACCGACGTAAATTCTTATAAACTCTACCATTTTGTTAATGTCCAGTGAAAAAGATATACAGAGAAAATTGCTAACCCAACCACTGATGAGCCAGCTAATTGATGGGCTGTAAAGGCGCAACCACCACCGCAATTTTGATTGCTCAAAGTAGAAAAACTGAAATGCACTAATACCGACCGCGTTGCAGCGCTGTCAGGGACGTACTGTTATTCGACACTCTATAACATCATTTACTTTTCATTATTCCCTCAAATAAAACCATATAATTATTCCTACACTTCCAGAGAATATTTACGTAATTTGGTTGATTCGTCATCGAGTTCAATGAATTACCATATAAATGCGCAGTACAAATGGTTACCGAATTTCAAGGAGGTTTCCAGTTTTATTTTTTCAATTCCCAGTACACTTCATTCATCCACGTTTCATTTCATACATTCGTGAATTGTCCATTTTTACTCAGAGATCTATCATTGTGAGAGTGCCAACTGTTGACGCATTGTTTTGACACAAAAATGCATCTAAAATACGAATACTCAATACAAACTTATTCATATGTTCATGGCCAGATACTAATTACTTCGATAACTGACGGTAACGACGCGGCGCAATATTAAATTTGTTGTCAATTCTTTTTATCTTCCGCGTCTGTTCTTTTTTCAAATCAAATATAAATCATGTTACAGCGATATGCGCAAAAGACTCGTTGAAGAGAACGTTGCGCGGTCACACAAATCAAAAGTAGATTTGTATTATCTCGATTTGTGAAAAGCATTAATCGCTCAGAGTTTCAGTAAAGAGATTATACTTGAGAAAGTACTTCATAGAGCGACAGGTTGTTCTGTACTTTCGTGTGTATCCATACTCACATATTGTATGCATATATAGTAGTGTTGAGTTCATAATGACTGTGATGTCTCTGCTATGCATGTCCGCCACCATGTATGGTATAACTACACTCGATTATGAACAGACACCATATCACACCTTATCATACATTCCTCCTGATATACGCAATTATGAGGAATTTTATTTTAATTCATACTGCACACACAATTCCTTTCAAATTCTCTTCGGTTTCATTCTTTCAATTATATTGGTAGCATATTCGTGGAGGTAAAAGCGCACTGTAACATTCAAACACAGCATCCGAAGCGAAAAATGCCCTAGTGAAATAGGCGCACTAAGTGCACCAACTGAATGGTAAATTTCCATAAGAGGACTTCACGCATTCATGACCCTATTAAAATTGAAATAAAACAAAACAATCCAGGAAATAATTGATATTTTTAACAACGTTAATCATAATTTATTTACACCCTTTTTGTTCTCTTTCTTTTGACGGTTTGTTTTGAAGAAAATTGTTTGACGAATAATTGATAATGTTTCCAAATAAATCGCGTGTTGCGTGAGTTTGATGAAAAATAAAAACACATACCGACATCTCAACAGCATCTTTGAGAAAATAATGAAACTAAAAGTAAAATTTTGATAAAGAAAGAAATATTATATGGCCTTGATGAGTAAATTATTTCGACTCGACTAATAAAAATTGTTTGAGCGGCTTCTACTCATTTATTTTTTGGATAGCTGAATAGAATAAGAATAGACTGAATGATAAAATTGGATTTCTGTATACGCAATATAAAATGAATGAGATGCGAAGAAAAAGGGCGGTAGAGAGTGGAAAAAAGTAGGTCATGTACATATAGAGGCAGTAGAAGGGTGACTGGGTAACCAGAATGTGGCTCCGGCCAACCAGACGAAGGGTGTAAGAGAGAGATGGCAGGAAGTAGTAAGTGGGTGGCATGACGCGCGGATAAGGTAGGTCGGGGTAGGTTGCGGAATTCGGTCACCATTTTAATATCGATCTGTTCTGAAGCAGCCGCATTCCATACGTTCGTTGTTACACATGTTATACACTATGTATTTTTCCACTGGTTAATTCACGAAAGGGACACCTTGGAAGACATTATTAAATCAGTACAGGTGTGAGAATTTTTTTTTTTTTTTCTTGACTTCGTGTGTCTATCTCATTTCAATTTTATTATCTATCCCATAAAGAGTTTGGTGATGCAACAACTGAGGGTACATTAGGAAAAAACTCATGATCAGCGATGGATATTAATTCCATTTCTATCATGCAACTCTATGTATGTCAGAAATTTTGCAATTTATTTGAAAATTCAAATTTTTCTGTTTGTTCTTTTTCAACTAAAATCAATACAATGGAAAATTGATTTTCCCCATGGTTTAGTGTTCCGTAGACATATTTGAATGTCGGCTATAAGGCCATTGCAACCACTCAACAGCTTTATCAATTTTTTATGTCACCATTATACTATTATTATCTATACTGGTACGTTTGGGTAAGAATGTGTTACATTGACTGAACATTAGTTTCACACTATTATTTTATGCAGAGCTCAAATGTGAGGATATAGAACACAATATTGTTTGCATTGGATGCCATGGAAGCTTCAAATACAGTGTACCATCAGCCTTGCACGAACATGGGAAAAGTGATAATAATAGCGGGGAGTGTCCATTAGTTTTGGAACAGTCATGTAATTAATAGCATGATGAATGAAAATATAATTTGTATCGTAATCCCGAATTCGAATTCCCTGATGAATCACATTATCTCAACTATCGCATTTGGTATATTCTTCCCAACTGATTGTCTGTTAAATCGTTTCATCATGTACACTCAGCTCCGCAATTTATTGTTACCGATGTGGTCAATCGACCACATATAGAGTTGCAATATTTTCTATGACAAATCTCACGTTACAGTGAGAGAGTAAATAGCATAACAATATTCGTATCTCAGTTTCTATGCACATCAACAACACTAAATCGTATGCAAATAATTTATTTCTACATGGACTATTGCAGTATAACCAAGTGGTTCCCGTGTGAATTTCCAATATTAGGATTCAAGTGGGATCGCGTTAAATCACGACCTATCTCATTTCGAGGTCGTTGTTCGCTAGGGATCTAGCAAGAAAGACTTGAGTTTGTGATCGGCCGAAGTATGCCGATTCGCGGGGAATCGCATGTTTAACCCGATAAATGAAATAAAAGTTGGCTCAGAGGGGACAAGGGAAGTAGAGAAGCACAGATAAAGATAAAGGGAAAAAGAGAAAGAAAAAGTGTGTGTGTGTGTGCGAGAGAGAGAGAGAGAGAGAGACGGCAGGTGTGTGTGTGTAGTAAAAGGGTGAGGAATTATGTAGATATTGGTATGTATACCGACGATGTAATGCTTGCACCGATGCAGCGGTAGCGTGCGCCGCTATCCGCACGCTATACTTGCTCTGTTATAGGTAGAGGCTGCCAGCTCACGCTCATGATCTCTCTCTCTCTCTCTCTCTCTCTCTCTCTCTCTCTCTCCTTCTTTCCCTCTCACTGCCACCACTATATATATTCATTCTATATATTTTTTTCCTTTTTCATTTTTCCCAACCCACTTTCGATCGATATCGTCACCAACTTATTTTTGGTTGATTTTGTACTGCGTCACAATGTTTTCATTTAAATATATACATTCATATTTTATTTTTGAGATATGCGGAATGGTACATTGAAAGGAATTTGAACGGATAAATTGAGAATGAAGAAGAAAATGGTGAAAATGCGATAAAACATGATTATTCGATGTTGATTATGAACCACGTGTTGGACACACATTCTCATCGTGCGAGATATATGTCGACGGTGTCTTCTTTCTCAATGTTTTTCTCTGCCGTATTTAACATTATTGTCAGTACTGATGTTTGAATCACCGGTGTATTACTAACAACGTAGATTTTTCTTCAACTCTACGTTCTCCATAGGTTTCATTGATTTTCGATGCAGCTGCACCAATGCGCTGATATTACTGAAGCTGCATGAACAACATGGTAATTGATTGGTCCTGTGGCCTGATAACCGCTAAGCGACTCCTCCCTCACTATCCATCGCATTCACCATCTCGGTTTATGTTTGCTCATATTTTACTGCAAGATCGAAGTATGTCAACACACCATCGACTAACCATCTAATTTTTTTCCTCCTCATGTTAAATTCCATGGATTTTCGCTGTTCGATTTTTACTACTCATTTTTTTTTACATTGTGTCCACAATCAAAAATGGAACAACGAGTTGCAATTCATTTTTTCTTTTCAGTTCCAAATATTGTGACTGCAATGGCGGAACCATAAAGAAGGAGTGGATTTAATCATTGTGCTCGCATTTTTTCGAGCGAGTCATGCTGAGAACGGTGGAAGGTGCAAAAGAAAGAAAAGAGAAAGAAGAGGGATAAGATCCGGTTGTTCATGTGAGAAGAAATTACTCGTTCATCCTCCGATGATGATTGTATCGCGGACTAATTGAGAGCCAGTTGCGTGTGATACCCTTTAGAGCATACATTTTCAATGGATTCAGTTCTGTGGAATGAGGCCAAATTGGTTGAGGAGGTGCTGCAACACTATATGAACACGTTTATAATTGAGATATTTTTTCAAATTCCCATAGTCAGAGGAGTTTTATTTTCGATAGAATAGTTCCGTCACCAGAAATGATGGATACGCAATTTATTATTCGATTGCTAGCGAGATATTTTTCATACACCAAAATTTTCATCGTTTTCTTCCTCCAATAATGATGCGAAGAAAAATTAGCATCGAGCTTTATTGAATTCATTGGTTCATAGCATTTCATACATGATTGTATTGTCCGGGCTAGCATCAGATTAAGCGTTGCGTTGTTCCTCATTTATACATGCCCGTTGTGTTTGCTCAGTGCGTGAGCAATTAAACTTCATTGAGAGATTGCGGCGTAGGAGAGGGAGGATACGCATTGTTTGCGCGAGTGCGGGCGTGAAGTAGCGAGCGAAATATAACAGGAAGAGGATAATTTCACTCTTGGGCTTAGCAGCCGTGTACAGGAATAGAGCAGGTACGCACGCACGTACGAAGATGATTCACTTTCAATTATCTGTGTGATGGTGATTAATTTTCTTAGTGTCATTCAAGGCAATATATAATGAATTGATACTTCACAGTAATATTTTAATGGTGATAAAAGCGAAGTAGTGATATTCATAAGGCGATCATCACATAATTAATACAAAAAAAAAATTGAATGATGTGTCAATTAGTCAAGATACAATCAGTTCCAATAATGTAGTCGAAATATGATATGATGTAGTATAATACGAATTTTGTTATGGTTTTTGATTCATTTGTTGCACTCTGTTATGTAGTGTTATAAATCATCATCGTTCTTGGAGTTATGTATCATATTATACTTGTTAATGAATATTTGCGGTCAAACCAGAAGTATTAAATGCGTTGGTGATTTTTGGTGGTTTGATGAATTGGCTATTGTTTGCGATTATTCATTCCACTCATTGATATGGCTTTAAACCTTGAGATTAATCATTTCATTTATTCATTCAGTCAACTTTTTTTTTCCTGTCGACAGATGCATGTTATGTACATATTTATGTAAGCATATGTGATAAAAAAATGATTTCGAGTGAATAGACAAAAAATGCAGATGTAAATCGCATTGAGTGTGAGTAAAATTCCGTAAAACAGAGCAAAACTGGTACTGGGCTATGGCTAATCATTCAAGTTGTGCACAACGTGCAAAGCTTTTCGATGTGTGGCCGTTTCTACATTCGTTGACAGTCGCAACTTTTGTTTCTTCCTTTCGTCCATTACACTCGTCATTTACATGAGAAACTTGTCCTTTCATTACTCTCCATATCAACCGTTTTCGCTGTTTTTTTTTGTCGCAATAAAGTATATTTCACATCAAGACGATTTTACGTATGATTACTGTGATGTCTCGCACAGTAGCAGTTTTATATGTGGATGTACCCTTAACATATACAAGATATTTATTGCTAGTAGCCGAGGTAGACAGTTGTGCTTATAATCTTCATGCACGTGCGATCAAACAAACATATGTATAATACAACAGAGAACAACGCACCTTTGCGTTTGCGGATGCTTGCAGCATCTGATATTGTATACAAGACGGACATTCGTGGCATTACATTACAACGCATTAGAGTATTTTGCTCTCGCTCCCTCCTCTTCGTCCTACCAGTTCATCGTCTTGCAGACTCAATGGGCCACACACGCTTTCACTCGATGTTTTTACTCGCTGTTAGTTTACGCAAGTGGGAGTTCATAATAATACGTATATGAAGGTAGATGAAAGAACTATGTGGTATCTATACTCCTAACATTTCGCATTTGCTTCATTATTTTATGCTGGATTATTCCATTTTCCCTTTTTCTAAATCTCATTCGTTTCTCATCTTATCGCAATGTTGTTGACTGTATAGACGCTTGTTGATGCCCAGTCATTGCTTAACGTTGTTGGTGGTCACTTGGTGAGCTGGCATTGTGTACTGGGAATTATCTACTGTAGTAGTAAGTTCTCGATGTATACATATTGTTGCATGCGTATGTGTATGTGAATGTGGATGACATGTGGATAAGAAGGGTATATTGGAAAAAGGAAGTGATGAGAACGAGACTTTCCACAGCACATATTATTTTGTCCACTTATTTATGAACGGTATACAAATATACATACTTATTTTCATCTCTCTTTATATATTCGTATTGATGACTCATTTATTTTGGACATGGAGATATTGTATTGGAAACAACGTTAAAAGGATTTTTGAATTATGAAAATTGTATATGAAATTTTGTCGCATTCTTTAACATGTATATATTTATTTTTCATCGGATCGGACCATGTGTCTGTTCTCATTTCATCCATCATTCATGTCAGACTCGATTGAACAAGTGTAAACGAAGGTAGGGATACCTTTAAATCTCACCCTTGATAATGAAATCCATTCAAACGAAAATTGCATTGAGCGCATTTAATATTGAATAGCTCAACGTATTATTTCGCCTCACTCTCGAACATCGTTACAACAGCATTCTTATCTGCTTTGATGCTCTGCGTATATGCCCCTCCACTCTTCTTTCTTTGTACCACTTCTCTCCCACTATTTGTCAATCATCGTAAATAACGGAAGACATGAAAAGTGTCGCGTCCTGTTGATTTACTCGTGCACGAAGACATATCAATTTAAAATGATGGGAAGAAAAAAAGAGTGAAAAATTTCTCCAACGCCATGAGTAACGCGCACACTGGAACTTGGATTCAGAATAAAGTATAAAGCAATTTATCTCATATTACGTGATTTTTTTCAATTCTTTCATTGCTCATTCAAAATCTGTTGACGATTCAATTGAATTTTTTTTATCTGTGATCACATTTTGACAGTATGTCGAAATTTTCGCACGGTCACGGGCAGCGATTCGGCAATTGGGAATGAATGTCAGACTCAACTCATCACAAAGATGTGCAGCGCGTGTGAAACCAAATGGGATGCATACACGTGAATGAAGCGGCAAGAGTTCGGGCCTTGAACGATTGATAATCAGGCGTACAACGTGACGGATTTACTTTTTTTCGCAATATATTGGCGGAGAAATCACTGTTTGCTGATAAAAAAATGAAGAGGAGAAAAAAGGTTTTTGTATTGTGGCAGCGAAGCCAAACGTATAAAACCATGAGGATTGAAATGCCAAAAAAATTAACACGCTTTTATGAACGTGCGATTGTTAAAATCCGTTCATTTTCTTGTTTTCTTCATTGAAATAAAAATTTTTGAAATCAAATCATATATCTTTTTTTTTTCAATCTGGGTTCTCATGATTGATAATGAATGTTGAGAATGAAAAGTATAGATATACTAAAATGTGAGAGATGAATACGTTGGATAATATCAATTCTGCAATTTTGTGACAGAGCTTATAGATATAACGACTTATATATTATTGTCCAAATACAAAGTGTTATATTAAGTGATGAAGCATAGGATGAATAATGATAATAAGTCGAAACTGGGTATATTGCAACATATAATCAACATCAATGAATAACTCCTGTTTCGTTTAACACTCGTTAACGGAACGAAAACGTTTGATAATTGGAAGAGTATATAGAGAGTTGACTATTTCCGCTCACCGGCCAATACTATTTACGAGCCAATAAACAGAGTGACGGAGCTTTAGTTTCGCAGAGATGAACGTGTAGAAGAAGGAGAGAAACGAGTGACGGTCTCAAATAAATTCAGATAGTCCAGTATAGTAGTAGTAGTAGTAGTAGTAGTAGTAGTAGTAGTATACAGTCATATGGGTAGTGTGGATATACGCCTCATGAGCATACAATTACGTTGGAACCAGGCGAATGGTTGAAGACGCGAGCCTTTAAATGTCTTGCTCATGCTCCTTAACGAGTTCCAATTCCTATGTGACGGTGGTGAAGCCTTATCTTCGTCACTGGCGCTTCGCCTGTTGAGATCGACAGGGATCGTATTCAATCAAGTATATATGTCTTTTCTTTGGCGTATTCACATGTCTCGTTAAAGACCACCACCGGGAAGGCCCAGACATCCTTTATGATGTGACAAGCGCCCACCAGCGATCGATTTATGGTACGCGTTTTGTTTCAACAATTATTGCGAAGTTCTAAATATCCAATTTTTTATATTCTTCATATAATATCTCAGTAAGATATCAAGAAAATAAATCTTCAAAGATAATCAATCATGTTGAAATATCCAATTGGTTAAATGCAACATTGTCATACAATTTGGTGAATGCTTCAGCGCGTAGAAAAAAAATGATATTCGATTTTCTATTTATTCATTTTTTTCGTAGACGTTCGATCTTATCTATTTGGTTATTCATTCGTTCGTGAGAATTCACCGTATCACTATTATACAACCCTCTCGTCTTTGCTCGCTTCAACTGTCTCGTCTCAAGCGACGAACGCCCGCTGCATCCCCTTTGGGAATGGAGAATCGATTCGGCAGATCGGTGTGTCTACGGGCACCGTACGAATTCTTCTCTTTTCTCATTTTCGGTAATGTGTTTGTCCTTTCCTCTCGGGAAATTCGACATGAAAACACCCAGATGTCATGTTGCGCAACGCATTTTATGAAGACGAAACGTATTACATGGAACAAAAAATGAATGCAGAAAAATAACAATAATTCATTTCTTAAGTTGAAAACGGATTCGTAGTCGGATTGTAAATATGCATACGTTATATTTTAATTGAGTGCAACTGGAGGCATAGAATGTTCAGTTGAATGACACCAAAAGCCGTCTGTAAATTCATGGGGAAGGAAGCGTAAAGCATGTTTTCTATTTTTGTGTCGTGATTATATTCATTGAATAAAATGTCTGGTAAGTTCAGACCATTGTAAGTTCTCATATATGTACATTAAGAATACATCAATGAACACATGAAGCACATTGGCGAGAGAACGAGGGGTTAAAGTGAGAAGAAGATGGAAATTTGAAGGAGCATAGAGAATCATGGCTGGTGTACGGACGTTAAAACCCCACCGTT
Organism: Meteorus cinctellus; assembly: GCA_030523045.1. Lineage (NCBI taxonomy): Eukaryota > Metazoa > Arthropoda > Insecta > Hymenoptera > Braconidae > Meteorus > Meteorus cinctellus. Next base: position 6,185 of record JAPYZF010000617.1, on the reverse strand, counting down.
TGTCCCAGACTCGGTAAATTTTATTGCTCTAGAATAACAACGGGAATTTATATATAGACTAGCTCTAAAGACACCCCACTGTATATTTACATTCTAACATAATATGTTACGTGGCTTGATGCCGAGCGTTAATTGAATTGAATAATAGCACAATTGCTGAATTCATCGCGTTCTGAGTATAACATCAGTCCTCATGCATAATTGTGTATCGGAGTATAGAATCAAAAAATGTCGATAAGATGAGCGGCTTATTCTTGCACTACACACTCTTTACTTTTGTTCAAACTAATTTTATAGTGGAATAGTGGCTTTTCTCCTGTTACCGTCATACGTTGATTGGTTCCAGTGGTTGATGTCTGATGGGTGGATGATGTATACACGGCACGAATCTGCAGTTTTTAATAACCAATTTCACAAAGGCACGTCAACGCGCGAAAATATTGACGGTGTCTCTTTGGCGATTAATCTTTTAGTGCGCCGATGCCGAGTTAAGAATCCACACGTATGGTGTGTGTGCTGCAGTAGCAAAATTGATGGATTAACGTATCATAAATATTTATTCATACTCTAAAAGCAGAAAAAAATATATAGCAGACTACAGAAAAGTGAAATAACAAAGTTGCGGTAAATCTGCATTATATATATCGATATACAATTTCGGTGCAGTTCGCGACATTCGAATCGATAAATCCTATATAAAAATACAAACTGAACCAAAAATTCATAGCTTTCTAAACAAAATTTCAACTCAATGTTCTTTTCAGCGATACGATGGTGTGACAGATACATTTACTTGCAACGTATGTATTTGGGGTGCGGTTCGTATGGAAGGGTGAGCTCCGAATATGTCTGCCTGACATGCAGTGGTGTAAAAGGGATCAAGGACGTGATAGGTGCGTGCGGGCATGTCTGAATAGACATATTCCAACATCTATATACATATTAGTATGAAATGACAAAGAGTTAAAGAGAGATGAGACAAATTTCCATCTTCCTCGTCTCGAGAAAGAGCGAGAGAGTTGGGAACAGCTGAATATGTAGTAGCGAGGGTCGAAGTAGCGCTACATAAAGACTGTTCGAGGTGGTGGTAGCAGTGGCAGCGTGCATGAAACTATGGAAACCTTGGAAGGACGAGTAATTTCCAACATTGGCACAAGGGGACAGTAGAGGAGGAATGGAATGAGGCAAGAAGGTGGTAGAGGGTGATTCCGGAATGGCCGAGGGCCATGGAAGTCGACAGAGGACGAAATATGGAACACGATGTAGAGAGAAAGGAGAGAGTCACAGTATATATATATATACATATTGTACGTGCGTTGTGCAGTGCGGTTAACGACGTGTGCGTTGTGCCGACGGGCAACGGTTGGATACCGAGCGGAAGAAGCACCGAAAGCACCAACGAAAACCACCAAAGCATGAGGCAGTGAAAGGAAATATGTGTATGCGCGTCTATATATGTGAATGCCTGTTTCGTGTGTATTGGTGGAATAGACTGTGGGAGAGAAACAGCGAGAGGAAGAGAGAGGAAGGGAAAGAGAGAAAGAGATGAAGCAAAGAAGCAGGGAGGATAGACGGGAGGTAAAATACTAGAAAGAGAGAAGAGTGAAGAGTGAAGAGAGACGGGAGGGCGCGGGCGTCTCGGCGTTCTGGCAGACGAACGCATCGATCCCCAGTACGCGGGTCAAGCACGGAATTTCTTGCCCCTCTCCTTTCACCCCGACCGTTACCGCCAAAGTCACCAATCTCTTCCATCCTGCCTTCATCTACCCTCTACCTTATCACTCTCTTCTTCTGCCTTATTCCCTTCTGTGCCGCCACCAGGGCCATCGTAGCTATACTGCGTGTACTCGCCATGCTTGACAAAGACAAATCATAGTCCATTTTCAGACCCCCCCACCCGGACAATCCACCCTCATCCTCTTGTTATCGTTGTTTTTTTCTTTTCCTCATATGCAATCGTTTCCTTTTCAGCCTTTTTTGGTTCGCTACATGTGTGATTCCATCACCCCTTTGGCTTGTTGAATCGGGGGAATATAGAAAATAAGAGAATCACCCTCACTGCCAATATTGTGTTTGATACCGCGCACTGTTGCTGAATTCCTCGACATAAACTTGAAACTTCAGATAAGTTTTGTGGAAATATGAATAATATATTATCAGCAATTAATCACACCTTTCGTATTTGTATGAAATATACCGACAAGAAGACGAGGAATTTTTCTCGTTGAAGCTGTTGACACATCTTCTGTGTGGTAATCGTGAGCCATTGTGAATATCCAGAACTGTAAGAAAAGTGAAAGAAAACTATGACATGAAGTAGAGGAAAATGGGGGTAGGTAGTTGGTAAATAGTTGTGCCATAGAAATGGGTATTTGTATGAGAACATATATGAATATGTGAATCTGCTCGTTCGGTGTTTTGTTCTATCGTTTCTTTGTCGAGCAGAGCGTTGCTACAAAATGTGCGTGAGATTTGAGAGAGCCACAAGACTTTGTGTCATTTGGTTAATGGATATGACTGTGAAAGTTATACAAGTACGTGAACTTGCACAGCTGTCCGAATAAGCTTGCAATGGATGTAGTTCGATGGATGATGCAGCATTGGTGGTAGTGTAGAAGCGATGGTCGGGGAAAGAGCGAATGCAAGGAATGAATATAGGTGGAGAGTGAAGGAATACAACGTCAGTGGCCACACTAACACTACTGATGTAGGTACCAGCACACTCTCATGTAGAGGAGAGGCAGAAGGAAAATGGTGAATAAGGGTGAGCATCTCAGTGAAGGCGGTTGGTTTGAGACATGGAGGTGGCCGACATGGGCGCAAGTGAGAAGTGAAAAGAGAGCAAGTGAGAAAGACTGTTTGGAGCAGTTTGGGTTGGGTCGATTTGCACTAGTGCACCGACATGGCACCAAGCAAAAGGAGGATGACGACAGGGTGGCAGAATGGCCGGGGCTTCTCTATGCTTCGCTCGATAGTGGCGCTTCCCGCGTCCTTCCATGATTGGAAACCAAATCGCCGCACATCCATCCCTCCTTACCACCCTCTTCGAGCTATCCCTTGGTTCTCTTCCACCTCTGCACCTAACTGGGGTCTCTCTTGTCGCACAATCCTCATCGGCCTTCCTTGCAATCCTATAGCTACACTACTGTCACTACGACTAAGTCGACGACGACCAGGGGGAAACGTCGTCCCACAACCCCCTCTTATAACCCTCCTCCTAGCTTCCCACCACCCAATCTACTTTGCTCTTTTTCCTACAGCTTGTCTCTCACGCTCATTCCATTCTCGAGCTCCCTCTTACACTTTCGACTATCCCATGTTGCATCATATACCACTACGGCACTGATGCTGGTGGCTGTTTTTACTACCGTGCACTCACATACAGGCACACACACACACAAACAAATATAGACAGCCAAGCGCATACATACATACATACATACATACTTTGCCATCGTATCCATTCACCGTATCGTTCTCACTGGGGACGCTAATGTCGAGCTAAGTCTTTAAAACCCTTCTGCCAGAGGCCGAGAGGACTTGCAGACCGAAATGGCCTCCATAAGTAACCAGGTTTACACACCCCGAGACCCTATTTTTCAACGGGAAAAAAGTGCAGCTTCACACGAGAGGAACGCTTGTGTCGCTACTATCCCTTTATTCACATCATTCAGCCCCTAGACTCATTTTCACTCCTACCCGTTGGCCTTCTCTATTTTATACATATATGTAGGTGGTATTCTCCCGCTAACCCTCAACGTAATTCGTTGGTGCGAGTATCGACGGTGCAACCGCTCGAGAGAAGGATTAGGAAGATGAGGCGGACCGAAGGATTTGGTGGGAGTGGTACAAGTTGTCCTATTTCAATGGGAGAGGATGGAAGCTGGATAATTTCTCTTGTGGCTCAAGCCGCTGCGACTCTCGTTATATCCCTGCATATATATATATATAAGCGTGGCTAATAGCAAACGACGTCCGATGGATAGATTCGTGAAATTGTTTCGCCACGAAAATCCCACCTGAATATATACATTTAAATCCTATCAATTATTGAATGCAATTAATTTTGTAAATTGAATGAATTTCATTTATATTGGGATCGAAAAAAATTATTATTAATCCTCGGAATTATTGATGATTAATTGTGGCTTCTACTGGAGATATCCACTCCTGAGACATGAAATGATTCAATGGTTGATGTAGATGAAAGTTATAGTTTCCCCAGCTCAGTTACAAGCACCTTGTCACCAACCCATGTGTATATGTGTACTAAAACTTTATATGAATATCGTTATACTACTTTCACTTTCAACTATGAATGCTTATGCAGAGTAACGTAGAAGTTTCTTGGAGCGAAGTAACATCCCAGCGACTGTATTATACTGTCCTAGTGATATCGTAGTAACTGCGCTCTACCCGGTGTAGCACCCACAAATGAAGTAGGTGAGGATATGATGATAGTGAAGGTTGCGTTGCTCCCATTATACAGAAAATTTTCAGTACTTTTCTGTTAATTTTTCAAATTTCATTTCGTGGTTCGTCACTTGACACCATGATTCTTCTAATTTTCCTTCACCACCCATAGAATTGTACGTTGAGTAGCTTTGTTATGAAGTTTTTCGCTGCCTGTGGTTACAAGCAATAGAAGTATGAAAAAAATTAATTTTTGTATGCATTTCTCCTATTTCACTTTGTTTTCTTGAAAGAAAATTCTATAGTGGACTACAATCGAAATTGATAGTATTCTATCTTCTCGCCTCATTGTTTCTTTAGCACCATTGAGTTATCAGCTTCACATGTAGCTGTGGTATGAAATGTACCATATGTTTTGTGTATATGTACTCTCACAAGAATTCGTGAATTGACGGAGATGTATAAATTTGATGGTGCTTGTGTTAATAGTAACTGACAGGCATGAATTCTACATATCCAATATGTATGATATAATACACATATGAAACCATGGGAGTATATACCCGAGTGACGCCGTTGCTTCTGCACAGAGACAAGAGGTTGAAGGGATCATATATACCAACATCTATTCCATGGTGGTTAGCAGACTGGGATGACGACATTAGATGAGTATATTGCAACTTAAGCACTGTTAACCAAGAGGCCCAGAGAATATGAAAGGATATACGAGCGGGTACGAATTACAGTATGAGTTAAGACTGAATATGAAGGGCGATGAAAGGAGCCCTGGTGCAACATCTTCTCCGGTGCAATTTTTGACAGGCTAAGTGATGACAGTCGGCTTGGAGTCTCATTTTCAGCGTGCTGGTTATTTTTATGCAAATAATCTTGTGAAGCTGAACCTTCTTCTTTGTTGAAATAAATGCGGCTAAGTATTTTTGGAGATATCGTAAGTTACATTATGTGTGACTTTTTATTTCCCCAGCATTTATGGAAGATGAATCGAAATGTATTAGAGGAATATAAAACACATCATAATATGTTGTAAACTTACGGTAATTCATTTGAATCGAGCGATTTCTGTGATACTGAAGACAGATTTATCCACTTTCCTAAATTTCATTTTCGAAAAATATTGAATAAAATAATGGATATTTAAATTTAATGTAATGGCTCAATTTTTCATGTGTCTAACGATGGAAATAATCAGTGGCACAAAGTCGCATCGGTGAATTTATGTATATAAATATTAAAAAATGAGTGTTTTTCATGATATTGTGATTGATAACTTACCTGAATGTCTATACATGAACATGTACTTATTCGCATATGATGCATGAATATAAAAATTCATGTGTCATCAGACGGATTAATCAAATTTTTTGTTCAATTACGGGCGTTATAACTTGATAATAACATTTTTTCTTCGATGATTGAAAAACACCGTTTTTTACCAAAGTCATTGGTAATAAAAACCGAGCGAGGGATGATTCAATGTTTGTGATCGAGGATGCATAAATATTAAAAGAGAAAAGATCACAGTAGGTCACATTGCAAGAGGGGATGATATAACTGGCTGACTGCGCCATGTCACAAGAGTATTGTGAAGGGATGAGAAGAGGCTTGTCGAGAAAAAGTGTGTTTCCGTGCTGGCAAAAGGGTCGACAGTGTCGTGGGTTGCCAGAGTACAGTGCCTGCCGTCTCCCCCCCCCCCCCCCCCCCCCCCCCCCCCCCCCCCCCCCCCCCACCCCCCCCCGCCCCCCCCCCCCGCC
>JAPYZF010000616.1:0-69333 GCA_030523045.1 Meteorus cinctellus | reverse complement strand
CCATTTTGCTGAGTATTTTATGGCGGTAAACACAAGCAGAATAGTAAGAAATAGTAAACAAAAAGTGTTTTAGCGAAATTCATCCATTAAAATATTATTAAAAATATTATTCATGTTATTCCACTTTTGTTTAAAAATTATAAGCTAGTAAGTGTGTCCAGGCCGAAATACGCAGCGCTCAGACGGTCAGGATAAAATTTTTTTTTTCTCTGACCAACTTACTAAGTTTACTCAGTACTTGGTTTGGCTGAACACGCTCAATGAAATAATTTGGTTTGATTGTACGTATTTTAGGTTATGCATTGAACGTATGTGGTCAACAGTATTATTTGTCTTTCTGCTTAAAAGAGCTAATAAAAATTCATTAGGATGTCCCTGAAATTGTCTTCATTGTGGTTTCTGCATACCCTGGTAATCACCAGCTCGCTGAACTGCGGCAATTTCTACCACAGTTCTGCTGTTGATTTGTGCCAGATCTACCGCTGAAACTGCGAGAATCTGTCAATTTTTTTTTTCGCCTGTAACGGGTGGGAACCACGGGTTCATGCAGCGACGCCGACTTCCAAAAATCTCAATATCAGAAACGAGTGAATTCTCACAGTAATTACAGATTTATTAGATTGTATTTTCATCCCAAACATCATTTTTAAGAGGATTATTACAGTAAATAACATAAAAAGAGTAGATCTTGACATTATTATAACATTAATAAGCTATCGACATGATTCTATTTTCTGCCAAAATATACAGCTTATACGATAAATTTTATTATATGATCATATGTATTCGAATACATGCTTGTAAAACTATATCGTCATTTGAAATTGATACATTGGATCACTACCACAATTTGTGATGTGGTATAACGCTATTGATGATTACATTAATAATCGTGCTTCCGAAAATTTTCTTGTCGCAATTCGCAGATACAATTCAAACAAGAGCGTGAAGTACTGCCACCTACGTCAGGCTCTCGTCTGTCTATTAATAGTAGATATAATTATCAGCTGCGGGCCGGAACTAAAAGTGGTCAAGCAGTCGGTATTGTCGGTAACAGATGAAATACAGTTTTACTTGATCTCTCATAGACCGAATCTGCGAAAAAAATTTTACATTGAAATCAATCACTAATTTATGTATTAAAGTCACACAGGACGGTGGGTTCATATTCATCATGGAAAAGCAGGGTCTTAGAAAAACTTAGGAGCGCGCAGGGCCCGACAACAACTTGGTCTATCTTAACCCAAAACCACTGTCATCACTATCTGTTGGAAATTGCTTGCACATAAAAAAAAAAGTCGTCGCACCGTTTTCTGCTCTTTTTTTCATTATAAACTTTTGAATTTGCTTGGTGGGACGTTAAAATCAAAGATTGCAGTCGACAACCACTAACTCTTCAAAGATCTTATATCTTTCTCCAAATGCGGACATACCATGGTATCGGTGACTATGCGTAAGCCACTTAAAGTCAGAATTATGTGGTGTTTTCACGTTTAATTCATTAAAGTCTATGAAAAATGCAAAGAGAACAATACAATCCTTCTCGCTCTTCTCGTTGCGCTTCTCGTCCTTCACATGAAAAAAATTAGTTGATAAAAAATATTTTTTCCATCGAGATGGGTCCATTAAATAGGATAGGGTGGGGGTTATTGTGCACACTCATTTAAAAAGGAAAAGGTCGGGCTTTTTTCCGCTGGAAAACACTGGAACTCAATAAGAAAGTTATCATCGTGTATACAAAATTGTTCTACCAGATGGGTTCATTAGTGTTTGGAAATGACGTGTGTGCAGAAATATCCACAATAAACGGGACGATTTTTTTTTCAATCACTCGCGCCATTTGGAACGAAGTGGTTTCGTGTAAATCAAGTTCGAAATCTTCAAATGCGTTGTAGTTTTCACTTGACTAAAATAGCTATTACTTCACATTCATTCAGAATTTCGCTCCAACATTTTTGTCGTACGATTACATACAATTAAGCTAATGCCATGATTTAGAGTATCGATGACGCCTCAAGTAATTCAATGCTGATGAGATTTACGCTCAATTTAGTCGAGTAGTTATTGAGTTTTTCGAAGAAACATATATGATAATCTACTTTACGGAAGAATATAAATTCGCTAGTAATGTAATAGGTGCCAATACCACATGTATAGCTATTTATTCATCCTCATCGCAAACGTATATATATGTATAAATAGCCACAAATGGAATTGGGAAGTTTTTGATGTGATACGGTTTGGTATGTCAAATATGAAAGAGCGATCTCGCAGCTAAGCACCACCAAAGTATATTGTTTATACATGCCATTGGGTGTGTTCAGTCGAACTAAGTCCTAAGTATCCTAGGTAAGTCAGTCAGTCGGAAATGATTTTAGGTCTAAGTGACTGAGTTCAGCGTGTTTCGGCCAGAACACACTTACTGACTTGCGCGCCGCACTATTAGTCTAGTCAACAAGTGCCTTTTTGGTCAACTTTTTTCAGCAGTCTCGGAAAAATATGAGCGAGGTGTCATTCGATTCGGAGTGGCATGTAAAAAGTTTTTGAAAAAAATCAAGTCCGGGCGAAAAAAATAAATGGAAAATTAAATAAAAAAAAAATTTTCTGTATCATTTAAAGTACTAAAATAAATATGTAAAAGTTACAAAACGATCGTATATTATTTACTTGTTAAAAAAAGGTCACGAAAAAAAGTCGAAATTTCGGCCGTCACACCGGTCTACTACCTTAACTTCAAATTCTCGACCAAGATTTCCCATGTGTGTTTGCCAAAATATTGAAAAAGGGTTAAATTTTGTTTTTCCTCGATAACTCGGCTCTACGTTACGATACGAAAAATATGTTGATATACTTTTTTGTTGCTTTTTGCAAGTTCTACAACTAAGGTCGGGTGAATTTTTCACCTACCGTTGATCGTTGTTGAGATATGTTGAAAGGAAAAACGCGACTTTTTGCGAAAAAAATGCTCCCAAAAGTGTTGCGAAAAAATGAAAAAATGAAATTTCGAAAAACCCTTCCAGCGTTACCTGGGGAAAACTATTAACTAACGAAAGAACTTTGATTTTTTGTTTTGATTTCAGATGATTCAGCACCAAGTTATGAGGGGCACCGCAATTTTACTTTTTTCCCAGACACGTCCGAATAATTGCTGCCAGTGCCGTATTTTTCAATATTTCTTTGTGAAAATTTCACACAATATTCTTCGAATGTCATATTTTAATGTACCATGGGTTTTAATAAAGAGATTTTAACTGTGTTGTCACAAAAAATTCACAAAAATATATTCCATGTTTAGAAACGAAATTCCGTCACGACAGCAGTTAGAGATGGGAAAGAAGCAAATATTCGGATAATAAACTAACAACATGTAAAATTAGGAATGCATGAAAATCTATTGCAACAGCATCACATTTCAAAAACTCAACAAGAATTTGAACGACAACATCAGCATTTGCGAGCAGAACAGCGACGACACTTACTAGAGACTCAATAACAACAACAACAGTAAGAAAAATTACAAAAACAGCAACCCCACAATGACTTAAACATTGACTCATGAAATTATATAAGAATTTCAACTATTATCAGATCAAATTTCGGAACATATATTAAGAGAACTGAGGGAAGTTATATCGTGCGAGAATCATGATTGTGTCGAGAGCTGTTTAAAAATTAATTCTTTCGAAAATTTTGATTCCAATTGGAGATGCATCCAACTGTTGAAAAAAACTGAATATTATGTTGCTCCACGTCAATTTAAAATTGGTATAATGAGTGATAATCAAACAGTGAATAACGAGGTTATTTGGATGAAGAAGCCTTGCTACGGGCAAGTGATTCCTCTGCATGATGTGTTGAAGAATTTTTTGGAGTTATCTCATGTTTTCAACGTTATTAAAAATTTTATTGACAGTGAATTTAAAAAATAAGGCCAAGGAATTTATGCAAGTATATTACAATGTACAGTATGGAGAAAAATTTTCGAGAGATTCCAAGGAAAAACCGTCATACCTCTATATCTTTATTGTGACGATTTTGAAATAAATAATCCACTGTCTTCGTCAGCCGGAATTTATAAAGTTGGAAGTTTATAATTGTTCTGTTGCTTCTTTAAACCAATGAACACTAATAAAAATCTATATTCCATTGAATTCTCATGAATATAGTTTAGTTGGAACGATGATGTATAATAAACAGAGAAAAGTATTGTATTCGGGAACTATTATGAGTCCCGTTTACAAATGGTTCCTAACGTTCGAGTGATCTTGAGCCTCATATAATTGCTGTTAGATTCCCAAATACATTTGTGAGTTCCTGGCAAATTTAGAAATCACATTGAAAACATGGAGATTCCATACAACACTTCCCGTGAACCATCGCTTGAATTTATAATAGTGATAGTTTAATATTGAATCCAGTAGTAGATATTGGATTACCACTTTGATAATTCTTATGGTAAATTCTGTTCTCATGTTGAATGATGAATGCAGCGGGATATCAAATGTAAAATACACAAAAAAATAACTATTGGCAAAACTCTACTAGTTCACCATTACGAGAATTGAGAGGTAATTGGAGGTTGGCCCAGTAAAAATGCTCCCTGATGATCGAATAAGTAGTGATATTTCCGAAGGGGACTCCAGTTTCTAAAAATTTGAACTCCATTCACTTTTTTTCGTGTATTTTCCGCAATCTCTATAAAAAAAAAAAAAAATTTGAACAATGTGTCAATCTTTGAGAATCTGTTTGCTCTGAACTCTTGGTCATGGAACAGCTATAAGCTGACACGAAGATTTCTGTGGCGAATTATCTTCGATTGTTCAAGAACTAAGTACAAGGCTGAGCGAGTAGGAAAATCTCTGAGGAAAAATTCACCTTTCAGTTAGTCATGAGATAAATTCTCGAAAAATACTATCACGTCTTGTACATACTCACAAAATTGGGAGTGAAATTTTGAATGCAGCCGAAGGGGAGTATCTAAACAGAAGAATGAAGTTTGAAAGGGAACCATTTTGATCATTGGTCGCAATCGTATAACACTTTGAAGCTTGAGATTCTTTCAGATGAAAGAAATACGTGGGTCTTCGCTGTAGTCTATTCGTCATCTCTATCAAATGTATGGCTGCTCATGCAGGACTCGAAGGCCCGAGTGTAAAAAACTCAAAATGGCTCTCTAGAAGAGAGTCTTTTATCGTCTTCAAACAAAAAAAAAATTGAATGTTTACCTGAACTTGCGCTATAGGTTCGAATATAACATCGCTATGAGTCAGACTTTCAATATTTAAAGAATATTTCCGCACTCATGATTTGAATTAGCGCTCAAAAGCGGCGTTCTCTCGAAGGCTCATGGTAACGGGACACATTTGCGTAATAACTGGAGTCAGCCAACATTAGGATGAACGTATTTTTAGAAACACAATATCTGTCAAGACCGGGATGGAATACATTCTACATAAAAATTAGGCTGCAATACTATTTCTCCTCGACTAACGTATCAACCAAAAACATTATTGAGAAAAGTTATTTACCATACTAATGTGAAAATACTCGATTATTAGTGCAGAAAAAACCAAAATGTTCGTAAAATTGTCTGAATTTATTTGTTTAGTACATTTGTTTATGTATTTTTTTTCCTTTCGAAGAGAGTTTCTTAGCACCATGATATTTGCTGGCCACTGGAGACTCCACAGGAAATTTAATGTCGAATTTTATTATAAGGTCGCCGCGTTGATTTGGTTCTGCCAGCAGCGGTAATCCTTCGCCTACAACACACTTCTGGTAGTCAGCCCTGTATGAAATTTTAGAATTGTTGCATTCAGTTCAGCGAAGTTGTAAGCAAAGAAGGTTACGCTGAAGAACCTCTTTCTGCATTATTTAACATTTTTATTATTACTATTATTATTATTATTTTCGTTGTTGTTGTTGTTGTAGCGTTTCTCATCGAAGATATCCAGAGATGTGAAAATTCGAATGAGACGGAACTGAAAGAGAAACTTACGTAATAATTGGTGCGATTGGAACACGAAGAATTCTATCGTCAAGAGTGTTCACGACCACAACGGTTCCAGTGAGTGCATCATTAAGCGAAATGTTCACAGTCATCACCAAATTATCTTCTTGCCGTCTGAATTTTTCGTGAGGTAAATCTTTGGTTACAAATACGATTTCCGCTGGAGAAGATATGCAAAAAAAAATTAGATATGATCAGTTTGAAGCGAACTCATGAAACTTAGTAAATAATTTTCTGAAGAGGTTGATCGTTTCTATATAGAGAAAAATCAGCGGAACGTGAGAAAGAAAATCTGAAAATAGCTGACAAAGTTTAATAGATATTGACATCCAACACTACTCTCCGCATTTTATTTTCTATTATTTCCTGAGATAAATATGTATTGAAGTATTTGTGAAGCAAATCTTTGAATTAATTCACCAGGTACTTTGCTTGATCCGCCATCACATTTCTCACTGAAAATGATTTGAGTCGCCTTTGGCAATCCTGGTTTCACTACGATATTTAATGTCTCGTCTCCAAGAAAATTGTCAATTTTTTGCTCATTCAAGAACACCAATTTTGCGACTCCAATTTTCTTCACAGCTCCGAAGTAAATCTTCCAGAAACAAGCGGAAAATTGTATAGAAACGGAATGATACAACAAGATTGTTGATAGACAATTATAAAAATAAATGGTTTACTTCTGTTAATGTTAATGGTAAAAAGGTTATCATTGATCGCTCATTACACTTAAAATAATTCTGTTCGTTAATGGATTTGATAATCTCAGAGTCTTCGAGGATGCTCAACAGATCGCCATATGGATTTGAAGTGCCAAAAAAATCTCTAAAAATGGAAAAAAGTATCGAACTCAGAATCAGTATTTCATTGATGGTTGGATTGAACTATGTCGTAATCTCAGTCCCACATGCGGATATATATGCATGCCCCGGAGGCAGATTGTTGTCTTGGAATCCAATCGGATAGTATCCAACAATTATACAGCATGAATATTATCTAGGAGTAACTTGTATGATATGATACCCTTATTTTCCAGTGATGTAACCATTACGGATATAAGTTATATAACACCATATAAATCACGAAATATGATTGATGGAATTAACTCTGAGTAACATGTGTTAAATAACTCATAACTTCACGATAATGAGACTGTTAGGAATTCTATTTGGTAGGAATATACGTTTTACCTGAACGTTGAAAAAGAATCGTCGTGGAATGCATAAGGGAGAATGTGCCCACGCGGCCCTGAAACACCCCTTTTCAATCCGATCTCGCCATAATGATCGAAAATAGCTCGCTTAATAGGATTCGAGAGAACATCATACGACTCAACTATCAAACGGAAGAGTCTCTGAATATCTCCATTCTTCTGTCTCTTGATGTTGTAATGCGTAGCCAGATGTCTGAAACTACAGTGAGACGGGAAATAGCCAATTCTTCGAGAATCAACATCATATAATTTTTCAAATATTAAACTTCAAGCAATGAATATGTTGCCAAATTGAAGAACACAGGTTGATATTCATAACACCATTTCATGGCTTCCTACAAATATATGAATAATGTGTGTTCCTCTTCAAACAATTAGTTTCAATTCTATTCAACTGGGGCAAATTGCAATATGCCTCAATTTTTTAGATTATATATATATATATATGTATGTATGTAAATGTATGGATTTTTGGGGTTGCTCACGCTTTTTTTATTTCTAAATCATTGCAATCTTGTTTCAAATTCAATACACCATAATACTGAATGCCAGCTCTCTCACTGTTCATTTTATATGTATCACCGATTTTATCTTAATTCTCGTAGAATATAAAACATAAGACAACGATGATACAAATTTGATTTGAATGCAGTAACGTCATCACCCATGACAATCGGTCGTCCTTTGTCGAACAATTGGATGCGTACGTTTCGATTATTAATATATATCATACATGCCTGTGTAGAATAAACGGGATGGATATATGTAATGAGAAAGTGATAGAGCGAGAAAATGAGAGATAAATTTGCCCAGTTTTCAGGCTTCATTGAGGAAAACAAAAGAGAGATCAGACATTGAATACAGCAGCGCTTGACAACCGAAGAATATTTCCACAATAGACATAACTATTACACTCTGAATGATCGCGCTCATCAGTGATATGTATGAACACTTTAAACAACATTAAATAAGATTGCGAACAATTACGGAAATTCTTGCTATTCTTCTATTCCAACTATACATTACTGCATCAACACAATGATATAGGTTTACAATTGTTGAAATAGAATTTATTTTTTGCGCATCACGTGAAATTTCCCCATTGTCATTTTCATCGTGTCTATCAATCAGTCTCAATAATTCGCAGTGACATATCCGTTGACAACCAATAATGAGTGATTATCAATTCGTTGTATTCTCGGAAACAGGTAAATGAGGCATATCAATATTTGCGTTTTTTTTCGAACATTTTCTTATATATTAATTTCATTGCATGTTTCTCTTTTATTGAATTCATAATTCTCATATGAAATTCATTGAAGAAGATGGATGTAGTGGGGTAAAAGATGAACGGATCATTAGCGACTCTGATCAATCGTCATCGATGAAGCAGGAAAGTGAAAACGTTGATCCACCATCTTCGTCACAGATATCATTGTCATCATCATCATCTTGGGAACAGTCGATCGCCTTATCCAGCTTCTCCTCATCGTCACCATTATCAACACCATCATCATTATCATCACCATCATCATTATCAACATTATCATCACCACCATCATCACCACCATCATCACTATCATCATCATCACCATCATCATCGCTATCATCATCACTGTCATCGTCATCACCACCATCATCACCATCATCGTCATCTTCATCATCATCATCATCATCATCATCATCATCATCATCATCATCATCATCATCATCATCATCATCATCATCATCATCATCATCATCATCATCATCATTATTATCATCATCATCGTCGTCGTCGTCGTCGTCGTCGTCATCATTGCCACCATTTTCATCATCGACATCATCATCGCCGTCACTCTTGAACGGACAAAAAATCGTATGTGCAGTAGAAAAAGAACGTATTTGCATTGAATTGACGGAATCACGCAAGCGTGTAGCTTCCAGTAATGTGTGTCATCCAGGATTGAAACAATCGCCCCTGTCTTCATCATTGCAAAGACTCCAAAAATCACTTGATGATGCAAACGCTATACCCTTGTGTGCAAAATACGCCAATAATGGTGCATCCGGAAAAGCAAAGATACCACGTCCAGCCAATGCATTCATGCTTTTTGCGAATGAATGGCGGAAGAAACTGGCTGTTGAAAATCCCAGAGAATCTAACAAGGATATTAGTGTCAGGCTAGTCCTTTTCTTATTTCCCTATGAACAAGATAGAATAACTGAGATAAATGGGGGAGAATGTGAAACAACGCGAGAAAAAATATTTTTTCGCACGATAACTCATGCTAACAAATCAATTTCATGGATATTCTTGATTGTCTTGTTCTCATGTAATATTATGTATTCATATAGATTGGGCGTGCTGTGGAAGAATATGGGGAAAGATGCAAAGGAAAAATATTTTGCACTAGCGCGCGAAGTTGATGCAGAACATAAACGAAAATATCCTGGTAAGAAATAAAAGTCATGCCGATATTATTTATGACATTATGTATCGAGTTCATCTGAGACATTTCTTTTTGTGATGATAGAGAGACAGATATGCGAAAAACTATTTCAGTATTCGTCGGTATCCAATGAATATACGTAATAGTAAATGTACAGTTTGGAGGTAAAAATCGATGGGCATCAGAAGAATTCGCGAGAAATATCTCGTGAACTATGACCCAAATCTTTATGAAACAAAGAGATAATGTGGGTGATGAACAAGTTATGATGAGAAAATTATATTCGGTACTCTAAACGATTAAAGAACAGTCATTCCATTTATGCTTCAATTCTACGTCGGCCTGAATCATTTAGGTTCAGCATGGAGCCATGTGAATATTTCGGGCACTTACAATTTAAAAATTTATGTCACTGCCGGGTGTTCAACATTCTCTGACTATACAGGTAGATGATGAACATAAAATTACAGATTAACCAAAATACGAACTAAATCAAAAAAACTCATTCAATTTCCAATCACATACTTTCAATATCAAATCTCATCAATGGTCAATTGAGTATTCAATATCAATATATATTGAATCACACGAGTGCTCGAAAAAGCTTTGATAGCAATGGCCTTCTTCGATCATCGCCTAATTTCAACATATTGTGATTCACAGTGAATGTGGGGAAAACAATACGCATGGCAATAGTATCGTTGCAATGCATTAAGATTCCCCAAACTCGCATGTGCCGTAATGGAAATAATGTAGATCAAGTAATTATGGAAAATCATGACCATGTTCAATCTTAAAAACGATAGTCGCTTTTGTAGAATACATGTTGCCACTGTATTGTTCACACTCCCCGCAGCGATTCTTGTCGGCATCTCGGGGTGGTCCAGTCACATTAATATAAAACCATCGCACATAGCCTTCATTCATTTGTGTAAGAATTAGTGTTTTTAGGCGTTTTGAGATAATCTATGCATCTAAATTATTCATTTTCAGTCGAAATTGTTGCGCCGTTTTGAATACTAAATGTGATGAAATGTGATCAGCATGTTGGTACCTGACACACAAACATGACTATACACAACGCGATCCGTACCTAAACTTGACACATATCAATGAATGTCAACACCGCAATCGTATGGTCAAAAATACACACGAGGAATATATAGTACGAAAACCCTGTTTAAATGCATACAATTTAAGAGAATATGAGAAAAAAGTTGAATCGATAGAAATAAGTTAAAGTATGTGACAGGAATAAAGGGCTTATGATCATGCAAAGAGTATCGAATGAGTAACGGATGACAAGTACCGGAAGTATTGATTTCAACGCGAGCCCACATTCGTACTTAATGTACACCAGTACACCCTCTCACTCTTTTCCCACACATGTCATCCCATTCTGTTGTTCAGATTATTCTTCAGCAGAGGTGTTACCAATTGTCAGAAAAATCATCTCGAATAAACTCTGGGGTCGCAGTCATAATGTCATTGAACACAGAGAAAATAATCAATATTTGGCAGTATTGAATTGGAACCGACCAATGAAAGCCCCAATAGTAATAGATGAACAATTCTCAGATCGATCAGTCTAAAGAGAAAAAAGTAAATCAATACAATCACTTCTCGGGAATTGAATTCAAGTTGCATCTGAAAGCGGTTTGGAAAATGATTGAATATTGCCTGGAATAACGTGAGAATCATTTCCATTCATGGGTCAGTTCTCTAGATATGACTGTAAATGATTCCACAAAAGTTGTGGACGGAGGATTGTGGTATCATTTCTGAATTTCTTGGAATTGAACAACGCATTTCATGTAAAATCGTGTACTTACACATCGATAATGAATTGCGGTGGAAATCACCACAAATTTGGAAGGACTATAACGTGCAGTTCATGCATCGTGGTTTCGTAGACGTTACGCGCGCTTTCCAAAGAGAGGCCCGCAGGATGTTAGAGGTGCACCCAACGACTCCCTTCTCATCATCGTCATCATCGTCATCATCATCATTGCTAGCGTATTTCCGTCGCCATATTGTCACAATTCAATGTCCACTAATCTTTAACTTGTATCGTTATTGTTGTTCTTATTGTTTACCGTGTGTCATTGGCATAAGGATATTGGTAATATTATATCAAGCGAATCATTATGCACCCTGGTGTAGTCAATAATGTTAATAGAAGCGTATAAAATTGATAGGAAAAAAAAATAATAGAGTTCATGATGATATGGGTGTTTAGCACCGGCGGCATCATTGGACGGAGAAGGAATATTCATAATGATTCTAAATCAATACAAAAGTAGTAGATCTGAGAAGGAAATGATTATCAGTCAATATTCAGATGAAAAAAGAATTTGATGGAACCAAAACATTCTTCTGGCGCCTTCGTTCTTCGTACAAACTTGCAAGCAGAAAAATAGATAAGGAGGAATTGATTGCGAATGGTTACAGTGTGATCACCAAGTGTGTGGGAGGAGTAGGGTAGGCATTGAGTGAAAAACATGCTGCTGCATATGGGAAAATGGAAAGAGTTAGAACGAAAAGAGATATTGTAAAATCGATTTGCCCAATGGCTTTGCGAACTCATTATACATTAAGTGTATATCAATACTATGCACGGCTCGGAGGATTTGCATCATCCATCTTTATGCTAATATGTTGAATGTGTCATGAAAATATCAACATTATTTATCGCGCCCGGCGCATCAGGTTTTAGGAAATTCACAAAAATATGAGCATATATTGGTGAATAGTTATAGATATGTTAAAAATAGAATTCTTTTACACGCAACTGATTTATACGTAGCAGGAGCTGGAGAAAATAAGTAACAAAGTAGAACGAAAAAAATTATGTATCTCACACTTCTGATTCATCAATAGTGTAGTGGGCTTTGCCTCAGTTATTTGAATAACGATTTTTACCGGTTGTCAAGTCCAATTAAATTATTGCAGAAAAGTATACGAAATTTTTCTCAGAATAAGAATGGCATCCTCACACTGTAATCTGGATCAAGAATAAAGTTATGTCATGATGATCAGTTCTCGATACGAATATCTCATACCATTCCGAAAACTATAGAACGGACATAATTGTACCTACATAGATGATAAATTTTGATGCGAATCTCACTCGAATAATTCCTCTCGACGATACCACGGCCAAGATGTGACGACGATAATTCTACACAAGTCACAAATAGATGGACAGTTGCAAACATGAATTCATACGTGCGAAAATGGTATGCGAGATAACGAACGAAGAATGGAATCTCTAAACTACGTGCAACTGTACTTCAGACACGGTCGATTGCATCAGAAATCCCACTCCTGGTTGTTATTCAAATAATATGAGCAGCGTTGCAGCTAATGGCGCAATTCTAATTCCCGATTTTACCAAAATCTATAGACAATATCCCAAAACGCAACTAACCGCGTATCTGACGGGTAATATTAGTTACTGCGAATACAGGTGTAATCATGCATAGTTTTCAATTTAAGGCATCAAATATTTCTTACATATTTTCAAGTGTCTGATGTGCTGCTTACAAATGTATGTAAATTACATACTGAAGAGAATGTAAAAGAGCCTATAATGTTTGGGGTAGAGAACTGCAAATTCAGAAATGTTTTTGAATAAGTCAAACGTATTCGTAAAATTTTGCTTCCGAAGCGTTATTGTCACTCCCACTCCCTTGAAAATGTGTAACGCTTGTCGCATGACCCAATAGTCAGTTGAATTCACGTGACTCTTGGATTTACGTTCAAGGTGGAAAGCAGAGAAAAAAAGGGGTGTGTGGGCTGGGGAGAACATTCTATACACAAAAGTCCAAAAAACATCGGACTGCACCACATTCTTCTAAATATCAAAGTACTAATTAATGACCTTGAAACTTATAGTACTTGAACAGATTTTCCAAACATTGGGAAACACAAGAGTATTAATTCGTTCATATCGCAAACATGGTAAAAATGTATCACTTCATCTCTATTGTACTATTCCGGTTTTCTTTTCAGATTACGTGTATAATCCGAAAGAAGCACGATTGCGGAAAGCGATGCGTGAGCAGAGTCGCGAATTGTCAAAGCAATCTATTCTCCAGACAACAATAGCGTCAACGATCGTAAACGGAACAACAAGTGTGTGCAACCCTAACAGTGGCGCAACCTGCAGTACTAATTGTGGAAAGGAAGTTGCTGTTGGTGAATCAACGGATTACTCGCATTATTCACTGACATTTGCGCCACCCACACTACCAACTGCCACTGTTCCAACGCTATCGGGCAATTCTTGTGAAACCACTAGTAGAGTTGTGAATTCATGGCTTCCGATCAGCCATATGCCATCAAGTCCAATGAAACCCATGTTTTCGCAACGAGTAAGTTAAAAATTAATTCGGAAAAATGCGATCGAACATATTATCCACTAATTATGCCTTTTTTCCAATTTTAAAAATTATTCACAATTATTTGATTTGTGTACCCACATCCAAGACCAACACTTTGACGCTAGAATAGACGATCTATATCCCTCACCATATTAACACACGACCAGGGTCTGTTGACCTAGAATGTAATCCATACATCAAGAATGGATGCAGAAAATAGAACAGATGCTGATAAAAGTTGGCCTGAACAGCAGGAGTATGGAAAAATCAAGAAAGTTGCACGTCGGTCAGACTCAAAAATTTGAAGACACATGAGTTCAAAATCTTTGAATAATCCATTTATTCATACATGCAGAACATGAACGCATATACATTCCGTAAATAACGGGTTGGACCTCAACAAGAGTTGACGTTTATCTAGCGCAAAGAATTAAAAATTTTTTGAAATATCTGGAATTGGCCGGTCCCTGAAATGGTCATACCTGAAGAAACGTGAAAGATGCTACGAATTGGGGCACTACTTCAGTTCTATCAACCATAAAATCATTACGAAAATGTAAAAATGAGCCTACCCAAACGATGCCATATATTAGCTCTACTAAACCTTGACTGCAGTCATATGTACTTTCAAATTATTTCCATTATATGTATGCTACTCGACATCAAGTATCTCACATTTCGACCCAATTTTGACTATGAGGATGACGTGCACACTTGACACGTTATTATTGCCTGACACGCAACTACGATTTTTGAGCTTGATTACAACTTTATTGTATTCGCACACCAAAGGTGTAACAGAAAAATGATTTTTCGACAATTGTGGCACATACGTGGACCCTTCTCCTTCTTTA
Organism: Meteorus cinctellus; assembly: GCA_030523045.1. Taxonomy (NCBI): domain Eukaryota; kingdom Metazoa; phylum Arthropoda; class Insecta; order Hymenoptera; family Braconidae; genus Meteorus; species Meteorus cinctellus. Next base: position 54,436 of record JAPYZF010000616.1, on the reverse strand, counting down.
TCCCACCATCCCCCTCCGAGTGTATTATTTCATGGTCATATTTATGATTAGGGCCCAAAAGACAGCCGTGTATTTCAGGGTTAATAATATACGAGTAGAAATTTAGCAGTCGACAAGACCATTTTTGTTCATGAATAAAGAACTGAATAATTAATATAATAGAATTCTAAAAAAATGGTTGTAAAGAGTTTAAAATTGTCTACCCGAGCATTTTATTATGCTTCTCTCATCTACATTTCGTTTATTTCGATCAAAACTCTAAAAATTGTCAGATTTCTGTCACATTCACACCATGATAATATTGGTACGTTTCCACAGAGAGAGGATTTCATATCAAATTCTCGATTTCCTCAGGTCATTGGATGTTTCCGGCAGGCCCATCCGTTGAAAATATCTGATAAGACTGAAGAGGTTGTGAAAAAACCTCCAGAGTGTGTCAATGTTTTTCCTGCAGCATCTGATACAATTACAACCAGCTATTCAAATGATTCAGGCGAACATGGAGCAGTACCGCAACTAACAAACGGCACAACTATCGGCGTTCTCGAGAGCAATGAATATTCCGAGGTTGGGGAATTTAGAGATGGACAGAAGTGGCATCCCTATCAAGTCAGTACTCCTAGTCGGTTGCAGAAGTGCATTAATGTTCAAACCCTATTTAATATCCATAAGTGCATATGAGTCTCAATATTCGGTATAGTTAATACTTTTCCACGATTTTGATTAGTATTCATATCATCAGCTAAATTCAGATTATGAAATCATTGTCCAAGGTTCCATGTTTATTTGATGTTGAAGAATAATTCATTGCACGAGCTAAATTTAGTGAAAGTACTCCTAGCTCCCACGTGAAATAAATGGGGTATGTTGTCCTTCAATATATATTTATAATTTTGCATTGTGCATTACAGAATGCAACTTCGGGTTATCATACGGGCAGTCAACCTTGTTCAAAGATAACTGGTCGACATGAGATGCAAAATCTCCATAGCCATGGACTGTGGAATCAGTTTCCTGGCGTTCCATTATGTAATATTTCAAGCATTCTGCGATATTAATGCATGGACTCAATATTGACCAATTTTCATTTATAGTCTGATTTACTTCCAGTCTCAATGACACCGCTAAATCCAATGAGACGTGAACCCAGACACATGGTATTTCTACAGAATCAACTGGAACAAAACTGCGGGATACCTACTGATGAATTGCCGCTGACTCACACGTCAAACCAACTGAATATCACTAATCGATTGAAACATGGATATCTGCAATCAAGTTTTCGAGTTAATAGGATATATTTAAGTTCTCAAGAGGAATACAGAGATGGTGACAATACTCAACATGCTCACATATTTTTTTTTGTGTTTTTCTTAAATAGGAAAAAAGTCAGAAAAGTATTGAAGATGCTCCTGAGTGGGAAGTGCTAAGCGCAATTCCTCCAACACATCCAACACAATGCGGGACTGAATCACGAATGCATGAACGACAATCAAAGCGTGAGCAGACCAGAGAATATGAAGAGACTGAATCCTTCAATCATCAGCGTCTGCCATTGAGGTCACGATGTAGACAACCGTTACCAGGTTTCCATCAGGCATTTGGTTCAACTGGAATAGGTAGATTTTCCAGGACAGAATTTTTCGCCAATATGTTTAGCGAAAACATCAGTGACGGTAATAGTGGCGTAAGTAACAATAATCACTATTATATTGATACTACAGAAAATATTCCATCGAGTGTTGACCGTTAGTACTCAATCGTTTCATTATGGTTGCCAACAATAGTGCTATTATTACCTATTGGGATCTGTCGAATGAGCACTTATCACCTGATAGCAAAGCACATTACAAGGGTAAGCGACAAATTGACACGCGTGTGAGTTGATCAATAACATTTTTATAGGCCCAAACCATTTTACAGATCCCAATAGCATCATTAATGGTGATAATATTAAAGTTGGCGGGGCTAATCATTATAATAAAGTGACGATTTTCACTACACGCTATAACCGTGTTAGACGTATAATATTAAATACTCATCAGTTCTAATGAATCGTTCACGTATGATGTGTGGGCGTAAATGTACACAGATAAATACGCCTCGCTAAAATGAAAAATGCGTTCAGCGGTGGAATGGAGAAATCTCTGAAAGAATGTCATGTATACTGTAAATTTCAATTCTCCAAATTCTGTTGTGATCCATCCGGAACTGTACGTAAAATAGATTCAATTCACGAAGAATGCTGCGACGGAAACGTCAGGTTTTTTCTATATAAATTGATATTGAACAACTACGTATATCAACTAACGGCAGCCAACGCACTTAAATGGCGCCTTTCAGAATCACTCATTCATGAAATATCTTTGATGGGCATTTAATACTCGATATGAAGCTCGTCAGCGGAATAGTATAGAAGACACACATGCTACTGACAGATCCACGCAGTTGAAATTTCCGTTGAGAATTGTACATCTCACGTGCCTGTACATAACGCAATATCTATGAAACAGTGAACATCAAGAAGAAGAATTTTCACAAAATTGCGAAATATTCACCAACATCACTTTCATATTCAGTCATCTGGACATTCCATTTCTGTATCGAAATGAATTTAATGTTGATACCGATACCATCATTAAGATTATCAAAGACCCATACGATTCCCGAAAGCCGCGATCTCTATGGAACAATAACATTCGGATGGAGCGGTTGATATTCTTATTTGGACATGGGAGTTTGGAAGTCGGAAAGTAATTGGGATTACTTTCCGACATTGATCCGATGTGATTAGTTCCTATCTTTATTCCATCATAATGAGGGATAATCTTCCATTTTATTTCTAATTCACCAACAAAACTAATTAGCTTCTATAGATGGACATTTACATATCATATACATATGAACTTTTTTTTCTCGAAGTTAGGGGGCCGCATTAGGGTAAACTAAAATTCAGGATTCGTAAAAGTATGCAACTTGCGAATTTGATCTATTTTTACAACGGTCTATTGTGGTGGTAAAAATTCATTACTGTCCCCATTGTCTCCCAAATTTGAATCGATATAAAAAAGTGCCATATGTAAAACGTCTATCTCTGCTATATTCATCTCTTATTTCTGAAAATACTGTTAGAAACTATTCTAGATTATTCTATTAGTCGACTCAATATTAATGAAACTAGACTTGACATGCAGGTGGCTCATCCAATAGGATAATCAGGAAGTGACGAGATAAAAGTAGCCAAAAAGAGCATATCAAGATTGAAAAGTGAGCCATATAACTATTCATGAGCTATTGTGATCTGGCTCTTAATACACTGATACCCAATAGAAACAAAATAACATAAGAAGCTATATTGATTTCATTGACGTCATGGTCAAGACCCATATCGAATCATTGGGCAAAAAAATGACGTATGATGCGTCACACTCGAATTAAATAGGTAAATCAATGTAAGATGGGACCCTATGTTGTGGATTCGATCTATTCACTTCGTCTGTGAACCGTAGGATTAGCAACCAACCTTTTTACCTATTTACGGAGGAAAAGGCATGTTTAGATAGTATTGATCGTTATAAACAATTGCAGTCAGGCAATTCTCAATTGTAATAACTGAAAAAAGTCCTGTAGTTCTACTACTCTTCTTCTTCTTGGATTAGAAACTATTAGAGATAAACACTCACTGCACATTCTTTCATTTAAATTTCAACACCCTGAAAGCCAAGTGAGTGTCCGCCGGATGAAAGGATGCGGAATTAGGTGCACTACTCCAAAACCTCTACAGTTTCGAAGGACCACTACACCAACTTCGAAACGTTGATGAAAATATATAATACGTGTCAGGGGAGTAACCAAATTCATTAGCTCCAAACATCACGCCCAGACGTGATCAGCTGACGCCTTTTTTTTTCACGAAACTGTGAAATCTCAGGAATGGCTATAACTTTTATTTTTATCGCTTTCATACCACTCTTCACCAGACGCAGTCACAATATTTCCATGCAAGTTTCACGGACTTATGTTTTGCCTGAAGAATTGCGATCTAATTAGCCATCGTACATGGTTTGTTTGCAATGTTTCTTCAAGGAAAAAAGAAAAAATGACAAAAAAAAATTCACTTCTTTTGTTTAGGAGATTACACTAGACAGTATTAAAGCTACTTGGGAAAAGACATAATACCTACAGCAAGTTTGAATTTTTACAGGAAAAAAAAAAAAAAAAAAGAAACACCAATACATCAATCAGATACATAAGGTGAATGAAGTGTTTTACAATTCTTCGACGATAATTTATTTATGTCCGTATAAAGCCATTTTTCATAACTTTTTTATCTGTAAAAGATTTACTAGACAATAGTAGATAAACCAGATATAAATACATATTTTTGTGTTCATGATTTATCATTGATGAGCCGGGTTTGAGTATTCATCATGAAAGAAATGAATAATCCTGTAATGCTATCACCATAATAAGTATCCCTAGGGATGTAAATGCAAGACTACTCCGTGGCGGATTCAACTATGAAAATAGTAACAATGGAAAGTACTTCGAAGATTTATGTACCGTGGAGTGAAGAGGCATAACCAATTTTCAAATGGTATGCAATGCAGAACAGTTTTAAACATAGGATGATGAATATAGAATTACGATGATATAATACCGAGCCTTTCAGAAACATGATGATCTATCTCTAATTTTCTCTCACATTTATTCTGTCGTATTTCCAAAACTACCAGTCAGTATCTCGGAGGACAATCAAACGAAATATTATGATATTATATTAATTCTACTTGGAGAAGAGAGCAATTTCGCCCTTCTATTCATGATTTCACTTATTATATATGAATATATTTGTGTATCTTTCTACAACTTTGATTCGATTTCTTAGAAACACAAGCTGTATAAAAGCCAATAGTACTGAAGGAAGTTGTAAATGATAACAATTGCTATCACATGAAAGTTTGAAAAGAATCTGGTTGTACATCAGAGTAGGTCATAAAAATGAACGCAACCAAAGTTCGTTAATTCATTTCGAAAAATAAAGAAAGAAATATTTTCTGGTCGTCAATGTATATATGATAGAATCGAATTAAGTTAGAACAAAGCGAAGCAATACGAAAGTAATGCAATGAATATTCATAACTATGGATTATGATGAATACAAACAAATAACATTTAATGTAAAAATCTTTTTCTCTCTGTGTTCCTGACGACAAACTGTACAAATAGCAAATGGTTCCCGACGGTTATCTGCCGGCATCGGTGTTCCCGTTTTCCACATCCACAGACTGTTTACGTGAAAATATTGCCATATCACGAAAGGGTTTGCCGACGGCTCAAGAAATCACCGTACCGGAAGACTGTTATTGGATAGCACCAAACATTGGAATTCCCATAGCAAATATTGCTGATCCGGTAATAAAATTGATTTTGTAAGGATTTTTGCATATAAACAGTTAAATTGATGATGTTTTTCTAGTTCGATGGTTCGATTTTTTTTTCAGAATTATGTGGCTTTTATGGATTTGTCGCATCGTTTGAACTGTAATTGGACGCATCCTGGCTCGATCTTGCCCCATGATTATTCTTCAATAATTAGTAACTCTCCTGCAATCATATCGCCCGAACTTTTGCCATCGTTTAATGAAAAAGAGAGAACTGGAACGACAGCGCCCAGCATTGACAGTGAAACATATTCAATGCACGACGAAAATAAAAGTAACAAGAATGACAAAGTCGGTACAAAGGAAATTTTCGCTGGAGAAAATATTCAACAATGCAACAACGATGATGATGACAAATTAATCAATGTCGACGATATTGATCCGTGAGTAGCCCCCCCTCCTATCTTTGTACTTACGGTCCGTTGTGAATCATCAAACCGATTGACTCTAATGTTATTCTATTGAATTTTAATACGTTGCAAATATTCGTTTGTTTTTTCCTGTCTCATGTTGATGTACATCTATTAATGTTTCAAATATTGAAGAGGTTCATTGATAATTAATGTGTTTTTATGCTATTGAGAACTGATGTTATCTTAAGTGAAAGATGTATAAGGAATAAAAAATATATGGCATATATAATGCGGCATCTCTCAAATATAATAAAGTGAATCCATCTATGGAGATCTCATGTCCCAAACCTCAGGCACAGCATCTTCATCGTTCACTGTGGTTTCGATCTCCGCTTTTTCTTTACATCCACGACAGAGATACTGTGCTCAGCGGCTAAAGGATACCAGACCGACAGGCGTCGGCCGAAGTGTTATAAAACTTTTTTTTTTCGAGCCCACAGAGCGCAACATTAAACATTGATTAACCAAAGAATTTTTATGGTCATGAGTGCGTATATATGTATATATATATATATATATATATATATATACGCGTAAATGTGTATATGCATAGACAAGTATATTTATGCATGCGGCCGATAGCATATTCATCTTCCATTGTTGAATACCGAAAGAAAAAATAAAAAGAAATGAATGCCCTCGCCTTTTATTTACTTATTGTGCTGTAGTTTTGGAAAATACTATATATGAAACTTCCGACCGATTTCTTCGAATATATTCCGTTGTAATATGTATATGTACTAAATTCAAACACGAAAATAACTGTAACTTTGTGAAGAAGGAAGATAATTTATTTGTGGTCGAAATATATCTTTCAAATTTACTTCGGTATGTATAATAATATTTCGTCACCATTAAGAACTATCAAGATGAATGCACTTTCTGGGTAGATGGATAAATAACGCAAGGTATGTCGATAACATTGCAGACAGAATATTCAGCGCACGAGTTTTTTAGAAGGAATATGTATTTGGTATATGAATCGACGAAGCTATTGCAATCTTCTTCTTTTCACTTACACAAATAGAAGAATGAGTTATGTTACAGATGGTGAGACCATATAAATTTGAACGCACTATATTTCTAGAGAAAAGAAAAAGGTTCGATCACTTTTTTACTATCGTCATGATAATCGAAGAAAGCGCAAAAATGAAGGATAGAACGAAAAAGAGGAGAGATGCACGAAGAATGGGTGGTTGATGACATTACTATACAATGACAATGAAGAAAAGAGGCGTGTCTTTTAACTGAAGTGAAAAAGTAGCTCCATCCAATAATAAGTTGACCTCTCCACCATGCCACCAGGTAAAGAACCAATCATTAGACATCAAGCGCCATCGTGCCGAGTGGCCCTCAGGGAAGTAATACTAATAGACCAACAAATTATCACTTTGGTCAAGCTGGTGCAAGAGATGGTGGGCGGTTGTTAGTTAAATATTCCAGTAATGTAACTCACCTATACTACCGAAAACTCATTCGGACTGAAGAGTGGCGGGTTTGTTTCGCCAGCTAGTGTGAAATATCGCGCCCAAGTGTTACCAAGCGCATCACACCAACGCTTTTGAACATATATCTCTATATGATCATTCCTGATTTTTAGTGAGAATACTGTATCAGCCATGTATCTCATCACTACATGCAATTTGTTCGCACGAACATTTGAGTGTATAATTTAACAGTATAATAATTACTTTGTTTAGTTATGTGTTAGTGTGTTTTCGTGTAGATGCTATTCGCAAGGTAGGATAGAACAGATTAATCTTTCACCTTCCCCTAATTGATGGATTAATCAAACGACTATTGAGATATATCAGCCAAAAAAGAGAAGGCATAACATATAACATTTGTTGATCTATATACAAACGTAGTGGGTATGAACTTTTGAAAAAGGTGTCATCTGTGCATGCACTTTTGCAAATTTTATGGATTTTATATGTGTGGTCAAATCAATGTGAACAAGGTGACCATAAAGGGAGAAGCCGAGATGCAATCCAATGCCACCTCGGCGTTAGATATCACTGCAACCAGAACATCTAGTTGTCGAACTGAAGCTGAACACAAGAGTGTTAATGATAATCGTGATCAAGATCGAAATGGTGGTGAGGTGAGACATTGCTTCGCCTCCAATCACACTCTCTCACTCTCATTAGAAGATCGTGAATTATGGATTAGATTTCAGTCCATCACTAATGAAATGATTGTAACGAAAAATGGCAGGTATGACAGACGTTAAGACGATTGGTCACATATTTCTGAGAAAAGTTTTTTTGAAATCTCATCAGTGTGGTTTGATGTGATATGATTTTATATTACAGGCGGATGTTTCCAGTTGTGAAAGTGATAGCGAAAGGCCTCGAACCCGCGGCAATGTATACTCTGCTTCTGGAATTCGTACAAATTGATCCGCACAGGTGAATCAAAAAAATTTTTTTATGAACTTTTCAGTCTGCGCGACCAATTATTGGTGATCTTACGGAAAAAATATTGATATAGATGGAAGTATGTGAATGGCGAATGGGTACCGGGTGGGAAAGCGGAAGTAGCACCACCCAACCCGATTTATATTCATCCGGAAAGTCCAAATTTTGGGGCACATTGGATGAAGGAAGCGGTATCGTTTGCAAAAGTCAAGCTCACTAATAAATCTAACGGTAATGGACAAATAATGTTGAATTCGTTGCATAAATATGAGCCACGTGTTCATTTAGTTCGAGTTGGCGCGGAGGAACAGAGAACGGTAATGGACTCATCTTCATATAGACATGCAATAGAAGAGAATAATTTCCGTTGACTGTATTGTATTCATTTGAATTGATGTTTTATATAATTTCGCAGGTTCTCACATACCGATTCCCCGAAACTCAATTTATAGCTGTAACTGCTTATCAAAATGAAGAGGTAACAGGACTGAAGATCAAATATAATCCGTTTGCGAAAGCTTTCCTCGATGCGAAAGAAAGACCAACTGATCAACAAACTTATCCACAGTGTATTCATCTATCATTCAAATTATTTGTATCATTGAAAATTATAGAAAATAGTTTAATTTTCTCATTCTCCTTATACTCAATATGAGCAGATACGAGCGGTTGGTTCCTTCCACAACCGTCGATGAGTTATGATTACAGTTCACCATCGGCAGTCGGCATGATCCAAAATCAAATACCAAACTCGTCAAATAATTCATCGAACACAACATTATCTATCACCAATCACAAAAGTTCGTGCAGAACATCGCCGTACACCATTAGACACAAATACGCACAAGAAGGTTACCAATGAAAAACTTTGTACCATCCACATTCCTTTTCTACACAACTAACTTATTACTTTTGTCTTTCTTGCATTTAGAAGAAAATGTTGATCCTTATGGTGGTACGCTACCACTACTTCACTCAACCCCGTATGTAACTGCCAATTGGTCATCACGTTCTTCGGAGACTCTACCTATTAATCCAACTGTACCACAAGAATGGCCGTCATCACCTCTACCATCACCAACGTCACCGTCACCATCTGGCATTTCATACTCACAAATTCCACTCAACCGTCCTGGCACATCAACAACATCCACATCAACATCCACATCGTGCGGATTTTACATACCGCAAGCATCATCAACAATTTGCAATCCTAGTTCCCATGAACATACACACGTTGTGGAATCCACCAATTGGTTACATCCTGGTTCGATATCTGAACAACTTCAACAGCATCAATCATATTTGAATTTGAATCTTCATTTGCATCACCATGTACCCACACATGCACGTCGATCTCCTGATCTTCAAATTATTCATCAGTCATCAATCCATGAAATAGGGAATCATAGCGCAATTATAGAAACGGAACATGAATACAATCAGGCATATCAACAGCCAGTGAATCCTGATAATGATGATCAACAATCCCAACTGCTTCAATTACAATTGCACAATAATTCATCATCACCTATGAATCCCGAACAATATGATGAAACAAAGCTTCATCATGATATAGTCGGTTACCAAGACCTAAATAGCCAAAATAATAGCAACCACCGAATGGTGAATGATGAGAGGCGATATAGTACTACGATTATTGATCATCACCACCGTCATATCACATCAACGCGTCCAGAGAATAATGGCGATAATGCGGCAAGTGATGATAGTCAGAGTTGGACGCCACTAACACCACCTCTTGTCACGCAGAATACAACTATTTAACGTAGAACTACATTGAAGACAGTGAATTGCTATATATAATCAATCACCATTGATACGATCGATGGTTATTGTATGGATTTGTTTGTTGACGCCATTCGATTAATCTAAATTTCGAAAATTGTCAATAAGCCTAAAGAATGGAAAATGATAGAGTGTAATTTTACGCAATTCTGTGAATATTCTGATCGAAATAATACAGGTAAATGTTAAGTGATGTAAATTGATGTGATAATAGGACTGAGAAGTAGAGAAGTTCGTCAATATTATCATATTGTTCATTGCCACAGTTAAACTATCCAAACCAATGATTACTCATACATTCCCGTGTCCATTTAGTCTGGCAGACCCAACACCACTGGAAACCACATCCTGCACGTGTGCACACCATATGCATACAACCACCTGCAAAAAGTGAAGAAATAGAATTTCCGAATTGAGATAACTCAAATAAAGATGTCTTACCATCACGTTCTGTTGGCGTTCTACATTTGGGGCACGGTTTAGTTGATTTCAAGATAACGTTTGCAGTTGCATCATCCCATTTGGCCTGACAGATATAGATTACATTATGAATAACTAATTGGTAACCAATTATATAAATATACAATACTGTTCAGTCAATTTACATCTTTAGCTCTCACTGGATCGATGGAATAAACTCTGGAATGACATTGTGAATTCGAGATAGTCGATTGTTGTTCATAACACTCGCCAACGTGGTAACCGCTTAAACAATTTCTGCAAAATACATACTGAAACGACCATGGATATGTAATGAAACTAATTTCATTTACGCTAATAGAGTAAAGTAAATTATCATTCTGAACGCACTATCGCTACAAACTCACACCACATCCACCGATACATGTGATTTTTCGACAATTTTCATCATTGTTAACATTATCCGGAAGCGCTGGTGGTATTATTCCCATTCCACAATCTGGGCGAGGACACAATAGACCGCCTGCCCTTAAAACATATTCTTCCGTGCCAAAACGCTGATATTGTTCATACTAAATGGAGCAATGGAACATGAATATGTATACATTTACAAATGTATTTATGTGTGAAGTCAAATTATTTTCCTCAAAATAGGTTCGTACATGAATGGGAGTTAATATCCGAAAATGATGAATTTCTTTTATGAAGGAATCATCACATCCAGCTGGACAAGAAAGTGTGTAATACCCTGTATTGATATCGAATTCGAATTGACGTTCCAACAGCCGTACAGTACAATAATCTTTGAAACAGTCCAAGCACGTGACATGAGCAGCTTTGCACGGGAATACCAGCACATTCTCTCTGATTAATTAAATAAGAGCATGAAACAATCCATTCGTTTCAGCACATCGTGAACCACACATAAACAATTTAGAATCACCTGATGTCAGTGCACGCGAGACACGGTATTCGTTTGAAATTTGGTCTGATGAGATAAAGTGGTACAGCTTCATCAGTTTCACCGCGACTTGGATGACTAGCACATTTGAAGTAGAATTGTGCAAACGGGACAATTTGAACGTCCATATTTGTGTCAGTGGATGGCGATCGATCAAGATGGCAACGGTCATTTTCACAATGGATCGTGATTCGATTCGGTCGAATTACATCAGGCCAACTTTGTGGATCTCTATCAACAGTTACTGCCCCACTATTACATAAAGCACATTTTACTCTAAGTTTTCCTGGTTGAACTGACTTGCATGGAAGTGAACAATAAACGAAGAAGTGCGCTCGTTGATGCGATTGGTCTAAAAAGGAGTAACGCATTAGTTGGTATTGGATAGAGAATATGTTAATAATTGAAAAAGCACACTAACTTCGTGGTAATGCAATTTCGAATTTGTCAGTATCATTAATTGATAAATCTCCAAGTGTTTCATTTAATGGTTTACTTCCGGTATCACAGAATTCGTCAGAAGATTCTGTTGATAGTTCTGTGATTGTCTCAGATGAGCAGACTTCTGGTTTTTGTTTTCTCATAGGAACTTTCACTGCGTGTAATATGCTCTGCTCTCCCAAATCGCAATTCTGTGGAAAATGGTTTTAGTGATGAGTGTTTGAATAATTCAGATCAATAATCAGAAAGGAATCAACAATATCTACCTCAATTATTATCGAATTGTGCAACTCTTTTCCTGCAAATATTATTTTTATATCATCTGGTGACATGCCCATTTGTGGTGCTACAATTTCTTTAACATTTCTTATATCCCATCTTGGATCTAAATCGACAGATAGTGTATTTCCAGTTTGTGTTTTAACATAAATACTAAGTGTATTAGAAATTTTATGTTTGCCAAACCAAATTAATTGAAACATTTTGTAAAATGCAGTTCTGAAAAAATTTATGAAAAAATTCATTTGTGCCAAAACAAATCGATTGTATCTACTGCGTATCTCAGGTCTGTCGTCAGTAACTTATGCTCCGTAACCTCAAGAATCAAACTGGTTAGGTTGTTTTCAATATTCACGTCGTAATTTAAGGCGAGTTCTCAAAACGTCATAATGTTGAAATTGCTACAACAAATATATCTGCAATATGCATTCGGCAATTCTTATATTACAATCATTCAGATTAGGAATAGGATCCGTCGATGGTTTTCACTTTTTTGTTTAATAAAATTATATATTTATATTGTAACATATGAAACTCTTCAACAATGAAGATAATTGATACTTCATTTCAAATCTTTCATGGCTGGTGTTAAAGTCATCATTTCATCAATTATTCTCCGTTTGTCGTAATCATTCTTCAAATTTGCCAAAAGTAATTCTACCTCTTTCTGCTGATGATTCTATGGAAGAATTTCGATAGTTAACAATTGGTCATTCGATCCGTAATATTATTATTAGTTATTTTTTGTCAATTGAAATTGATATTCACTTTGATAAATAGAAAACAATGTTTCATAGTGGCACCAATATACAAGATTTCAACCGATACATATCTACCACCAATATCCGTTATCGTAGGAATGACTGTTGTCAGGAAATTGTGCGGTCCATGTCGACCCCTCACAAGAGCTATTCTTGTATTCGTATTGCAATATGTTGCTGAAATACAATATTTACATGATGCTGAAAACTGTTTACACAAAAAATTTAATTTTCGAAGGGGCATGAAAGAATTTTCCAAACAATACCACATGCTCTAATCCCTAAATGTACTCCGATTTTATTCGTATAAGAATCGATGTGCCGTGAATATCACTTAAGGTGACCTACACTACCGCATTTCATCCGTTTCTTCGGGATCCACCGTCTCATGTACTAAAAATCTAGTACAATATCTGCTTTGTCATCGAATGCATATGATTTCATCGTAAATTTCTATTAGAATGTTTGATAAACAAAGATAAAGTGAAAATTGACATATATTTGTGTGGGAAATTTGACGTCCCATCCGATCACGATTTTTATCAATGTCTGTATCTCTGACATCCCTAGACAGAATCCTAATACTTTATATTCGACCGTGGGTAAAGATTAATAAATTTCCTCATTCATATGATTATTAATTCTGTACAATCATTCACCAGTAAATCCAGACTTTATTGCGGCTTGACCGAAATCTCCATACAATTGTTGCATTTTCTCCTGAATAGCATATTGCAATGCGGGGCTTTTCAATACCAGTAGTTTTTCATCCTTGTCTTTCGGGGTGACCCCAATAACTCAAATTTGAACACACAGAGTTTTGCAACGAGATATGAGGATTCCACTAACCTATTCTTAAATCTCACCATTCCAAAGTCAACGTGATAACGTAAACATATTAACGAGTGCGAACATACCCATATCTAGATGCGCACCTGCTCCACAGTTTGACACTCTCCGAAAGTAAAAATCCCCACGAGCTGTAACAATCAATGAATGTCGAACAGTCGAACAGATGTCTCCGCTAAAAATATCCCTATCGATATTTTAGGGATACTTGCTGATAGAAGTTCATTTGGTAGAGCTGTTTTGAACGTGATCGTTGTTGGGGTGAAGTTATCGTGAGCCCAGCCTAGATATCGACGGTCGTGCTGTCTAACGGCTGGGATGATAACTTTCAATCTAACGGCTGGGATGATAACTTTCAATTCTGAGGTCAGGTTGTCCCATCGATCTGGACTTCAGTCTCTGCTCTTTGTTAATATAATAAGCCCATCAATCACCGTACAACAATTTGAAATCTATTTGAATAAACGAAAATAATAAATATCACGTCCAGGTTCTAACTTGAAATTTTTTCGGCAACATTTGTTAATTTTTATTATAATTAAATTGATTAGCACATCTATTGTGTATTATAGAACATCACTGACCATCTTACGACCATTTAACGATTACAATAAACTAAAATTGAATCGAGAATCAGCAGATCACATCTTCTGAATTATCATTTGAATCGACTAATGTTGGAAGGTTCGCGCCATATTTCTTGTAATTGTTCATTCTTCATGATAATTAAAAAACTGTTGACTACTGAACTTTACAAATATTCTACTAAACACTATGAAACTAGGTAATAATTGTTCATACGAATCAGAAAAATTCAAACGATGAAAGCTGCTTTATGAATAAACACTATAGGGTAAGCGTAGGTATTACTGCGGTTTTTTCTGTACGTCTTACTTCAAAAGCATTTTTATTGAATTTTTCAAAAATACCAATAATTTTTTTTTATTTACACCAAAGTTTGACTCATTATTGACTCAAAAAAAAAATCAAGAATGCGATAAACTAATATTTTCTTAAAATAATAAGCATTTAAAAAAAAGTTCATATGCATGTATTACTGCAGGTCTTAAACGAGCTTGTCTCTATTACTGCGTGCGAATGACTGCGAATGACCCAATTACTGCGTGTCTATTACTGTGGATAACCGAATAGCTGTTGAAGTTCAAAATTGCATTGCACATGGTAAAAAACATCTTTTTTTTTCACAACTTTTGAATTTTCACTTTTTTTATTTTTTTGTTTATTTACATTGGATTCATTATTAACTTTGCCCATTATTTATTTATGTTCGCGAATAACTTAGCTACCGCACAATTCTTATAGGTTAGAATGAGCGCATTTGACATCCACAGTAATACCCACATGCACATGAAACTAACGACGTCCCTATTACTGTGGTTGATTTCAAAAACCGCAGTAATACACGCACAGCTGATTTGTTGGTGTCAATCACTGCGTCAGTAAATAATAAATATTAAACAATCAAAATTCAATTTTTAGGACAATTTTCATGAAAATCAGTTATTACTTTAATTGTACATGCAAAAACATATGTATATTTAATAATTTATCACCAAAAAAACATTTTTTTGTGTCACCTGTTTTTATACACGAACTGGTACAATAAAGCTAAATTTTTGGCTTCTAGTACTCTCTTATATTTAATTATTAATAAATAATTCAGTAATTGTTGTACATGTAAAACTACTCTGCAAATATATTCGTGAAGGTTTTAATTACTAGCAACAAGTTTTTTTCTATTTAAAAAGCACAAATACCATTTGTTTATAATTAAAATAAAAAAATCCGCAGTAATACCCACACTTACCCTAGAATATTCATGTATTCATATATTCATATTCTATCCAACATAACATAATGGATATTGAACAAATCAACAGAAATGATAGAAGTCGATTTCGTTCCTTAACTTAATTCATATCGGCTGCATACAATTTTATATAGATTAGTGTTATTACGAGCTATAATTGAACATGCACAGAATTATATTTCAGAGATAAATTCGCGACGATGATATACAAATATACATATATTTGTGTGTTTTTTGGATGTTGTATGATCTGTAATGAAAGTATTACTCTCCACTTAATATTTTCACATTGTTCCAAATAGTACCATTGTCGCGCATATATTGCTGAGAATATACAGACACGTAATACATACATTTGTGTTAGAGCGTTGCGCTAGACGTGGTTTATTGGTGTAGTGCACCAAACTGTCGTTGTATTGGGTGTGTTGATCGCGTTTTTTATACTCGCAACGTCTGCCATACCAGTGTTGCATCTTTTCTGCAAAATTTTGCCACGTTTTCAAAAAGTAATTCATGAGACAAAAGTATAGCAAATTTTATCATAAACCATCTAATTCGAATCGTGACTCTGTTAAGTTATTCAAGAATTTATATTGCATAAATTAGGAATCATTTTACCACCGAACTTACAAATAATTCCCATATTTTCATTCTTCATAAAAAATTTTATTTCATGAAATTGATTTCAATTGAAGAGAAAGTATTGTCAGTACATATCTAATATATCTTCATCAAATGTAAAATGAATTTCTGTGTGATTCACAAACTGCAAATTGTCTCGCTTATATCAATTCTGTTGAATTGTTTCAATAATGTATTATGCCTGGAGGTTATATACGCAATAAATGCAGGTGGTGAAGCACACACGGGTAGCTATGGGATAAAATACATGAAAGATCCATTGATGGGAAAAGTTGGTACTGCTTCGGACTATGGGAAGCAACTCATTATTGGTAGAGTTGATACGGCCGATCAAATATTATATCAAACAGAACGTTATCATCATTCAACATTTGGCTATGACATTCCTATCAAAGAAGATGGTGATTACGTTTTAATACTAAAATTCTGTGAAGTATACTTCAATTCGCCGAATATGAAAGTAAGTACGTCGGAATTGGCTTAACAGAGAATGTTATGCGACAAGCTCGTGAAATGATGACCATGTTGAACATCTTATTTGTCACAAAATTTGATGAATGGAGTGTAGAGTTTTGCTAGGTTTTCATACATTTTTATCAGAACAAAAATAGTGGTGGAATGAAATTCACTATATTCTAATCAGTTGTGGAACTCATGAATATCTTCATCGTCTCGAACTCTTGTGCGAGTAATTCCGATATGTCATCATCATCATCATCATTATCATCATTTTTATTATTGCCATCATTATCATCATCACTACCATTATCATTATCGTCATCATCATCATCAGCAAGACAATTGAAAAAAACGGTCGAATTATTCACAATAATAATGATCTCCTTCTAAGTGGATCATGCAATATCGTGAAAATTCTGATACGAGCGTTAGGGTCACTCATACAGGTTATGGAGAATTCAATGTATAACAAATTGCCCGATGAATTAGAACTTCTTAAAATGTAGAACAATCAGTTTGACTATTTTAAACACCGATAGTCTCCATGGCTTTTTCAGATAATAGATCTGATGAGAATCCTTCGAATTAAGCTCCACCAATATGTTAGAGTACAGAAAATGTTTAAACATGTGTGTGTTGGATTTCTAAAAATGTGTGCTCTTATTTGTGAAACAATGTCTTTTTGAACTGAGAAATTTTCTTAAATTTTCAGAAGTCAAGAGATATATAAATTGTTGTGCTCCGATTTAATTGACTCCATCGATCCCCATTTTTTCCTAGGTGTTTGATGTAGTTCTGAATGGCGATCACACAGTCGTCACAGACTTGGACATATACGAAAAAGTACAGAGAGGTGTTGCTCATGACGAATACATTCCATTCAAAATCCAGAAAGGGAAATTGATATATAATGACGAAGAATCGGATATCCGTGGTGGACAAATACGTGTCGAGTTCATTAAGGTACTGCATTTCTTTCTTAATAGATTAAGTAAAGATCATATCAATTGTCCTTATATTATTCAAATCGCCAGGGCTATCGGGATAATCCTAAAATCAATGCCATCGTTGTCATCAAAGGAGGGATAGATGGTAAATATTGTAAACATTGAAGATATAATAACTTTGTGTCGAATTGGTATCGAAAACGACTAAATCACTGAGTGATTATTTCCATAGAAGTGCCGCGATTAGGTCCAGTACCACAAGAACCAGAAGAATATCAAAGTATGCAAGAAGAGGAAGAAGAGACAACTGTTAAAAGTAGACATACGAGTGGTCCTCGTACACCCGATCCATATTCAATTGATGACTCATCAATTATGTTACCTGTTTTCGTTGCAATAGGTGCATTTATACCACTTTTATTTTGTTTGTGCAAACTTTAATCGCCATCAAATGTTCGCGAACTCGTGCAAGACGAAATGAATTGAAAGTTGTCCGTACTTCTCAATGGAATAATCAGCATGATCAGCAGAAGAAAGAACGATTATGGGCATGAAACCACACAAAGATCATTGCAGGAATTATTTAATGCACTAATGTACTTAACAGATCTAAAAGAGAAACATATGTCATATACAGTTAATTTTTATAATGAGAATGAATGAAATTTGAAGAATGTTGGAGAAAAAAAAAAATTAGTCATTGGCTTTGTTATATAGTGTTATTAATTATTAAAGCTTGAAATGTTTTCTCGGGAAATATCTATCTGGTATTTATTTATTCTATTGATTGACGAGCAAGAAAAACCAACATCGAAAAAATGTTTGTCGAGATATTCACACAAATGGATCAGTCAAAATAAATTCAGTTACTATTGTATAAAATCCTGTATTTCAATTGAATTATGATGAGAATTATGAGTTACATCATTTCACATTCAGGTTAATATACGGGATGTGTTTAACGTAGTTAGGAGTGTGGATTCCTTTTTTATCTGAATTTCATAGCACGCCTGACAATTAATGATAAGAGATTGCGAATTATAAAAAAATATCAATTAGCGATTGAATCATGCGTGATAATTTCAGCAATCTATAGGAAGTTATACAATAAATTTGTTCTTTCTCTGATAATGGACATGCTAACAATTGAATCTCTATCCAACATTGAATAGGTTGAGTGCCCTTTCAATAGCCCGAAATCATTTCAATGAACGCTTCAACACAAAACTCATAGCTCACGTGACAATGAAACGCTCAATTAACTGTGATGAATCGGAAAGAGCTCTGTGAAGTTCCGCAACATCAGGACGCATTCTTCATACCAATAAGAATATCATAATATTAAATTGGAATATTTTATGTGGCGTCGAACAACTCCGAATAATAGTCTCGCAAAAACGATTTAGATTATATACTGAAATTATACTTGATCTCTAGTAGACAGCATGATAATCTCTCGAATCGCATGAATTATCTAGAGAGAAATGAAATGAATAGTGATTAAAACCATGTGATATTCCCACTGGTTTTCCTATTGATTTCTTTCTCTCAATAATATTCGTCACATTGGTGAGAGATATACGATGCACGAAGATATAACGATGCTCTAGCGATTAATGAATATATATATTGTGTATATAAAAGATTCTAAAAGATAAGTAGTGTATATGAAGACAAAAACGGGGCAGAGTGGTTGAAGTTCAATTCAAAGATAGTTGACTCCCTTCATTCGGTATATGATACGAGATGCGGGGCTACGAGGAGAATATTAATCTATGAGAATCGGACTGATTCAGATAATGATACTGCATGAGTCCCCTCTTCCCCTCATCGTAGTGGGGTGAGCTGTGATTTTGAACTCGCACCGGTGGGCTTAATGTTCCTATAAAAGCCTATCAACCAGCATTCGCAACTTCAGTTCAATTACAGTCGGTCATCTAACTACATCACTTTCAGTGGGTTGATTCAGCAAAAACCACCTCAACATGGTGCAAATTGTGGGCAAATACGAGCATGTATCGAGTGAAGGTCTTGAACAATACCTTAGAACAGCGGGTGGAGTTGAGAATGCTGAAGCCGCAAAAATGTTCAGTCAAGGAAAACCTGTCCTCGAAGTAACCCAAACAGGAGACCAGTGGACAATCACAGTAACAAATGAGGGAAAGAGTTCAACAACGAAGTTTCAGTTGGGCACACAATATGATGAACACATGCCTCATGGTGTTGTATTCAAGGTTGGTCGAGAATCATATATGGCCATGTATTCTATAATAATTTTTTTCTCTTCCAATTCATATCCAGTTGAATCTCGCTACATTATCTTAAGAATTTATGAATGGAGCTCTCAATTTATTTTTTGTTTTTTATTCCATCCAATTGCTGATGAGTTCGTACATATCATCGATCCATTATTCAGTGATAATGTACGATGAATGTTGGCTTGGCCGGGTAGCAGAAGAGAAAAGATACTAATTAAGTTGCACGCAGTAATTTTCTGCTTGATTACAGAGCGTGACAACTCGTGAAGAGAATAAATTCACGACTGTTTCTGATCTGCCTGATGGAAATCAATCAGTTCGCGTTTACGAATTTTCTGATGATGGAATTGTAGTTGTGAGTATCTAAAAACGAAATAAACGTAATTAACTACATATCGACATAATATGTCTGATTTTGATGAGGGCAAAAAGAATCAACCGAGTGGGATCTTGGAAAAAAGTTGGTAAAATTGGACAATTTATCATTTTTCTTTCTAGCATTTGTCGGAAAAAAAGCACGGGGTCAACGCAGTTCGCCACTATAAGAGAGTCTGAACAATCATACAGAACTATTTTCATATTGTTCGATAATAGTAGAATTATGGAATGACTCATGAAAAATCTTTCGAAATCGAAAGTTTTTCCTCAAAACGAACTTATAATTGTATGTATTCAATGTTATTCCTCACTTATAAAATCCTTACTCTTCGTATGTTCCCTCATGAACCATATTTTATACTTTGTCGACTGTATATCAATGATGATCATATGATTGAATAAAAGAAAGATCGAGAAAAGATAACGCTGTACATGAGGAGTAATAAGTGACAACGGGATGGTTTATACCTCCATGAGCATCTGTGCGTGAAGGAGGGGCGAGGGGTTGCTTTTTCCAAATCTCACGGTGCTTCATTTTCTTGGTGGTTTTTTTTTTTTTTCGTAATTCAATTTCTTATTATTATGCTAAATTCTCGTTTTGCACATCTTTTTATACCTGTAAGTTCTCTCTTTTCTACTTGGATGAAGTACAATGGTAGTATGGTTCTTTTGAAATATATTTATATAATGCAGTTATAAAATTAAAAATATTAAAAAAGAAAATTTCACTGTTCTTAATTCTGTGTTTCTTAAAAATTCAATTTCCGTAGTCGTTCCGTTATGTTATTGCATTGAATGTTTTGTTTAAGTCAACTGATTAAACCTTGGTTTCTTATTCCATCGAAAAAGTTTACTCCAGCCATCAACGAACAAGAAACAAGTGACTTGATAGAACCATAGTTAGTGAGCACTTTAATAATTCAATAGAATTCTTAATCCATCGTGTTTTGTTCCCGTTGAAGTTGGTGTTTCGGTTCCATTTTTTTCTTATAAAGGTACTATTATAATTAATTCAAACATAGTGATTATTTACACAACAAAAATATCAAGCATCTTTCTCTCTCATAATCATTCATCCATGCATTCTCATTCACATACTTTGTCGTTCTTGTCCCTTTTTTCTCTGTTGGTTCTCAATCATTATTCTCTCAATTCGTCAATCTCTTAGGCGCATCCACGCTGCTTTCAGAAACCATCAGAACAAAACAGCAATTTAAAGAATTACCGTCCTCACATCATTTTTCTCTTAATGCGTACCTCATTATTCGTCTCCAATATTCACATTCCAACAGATACCATTATTTCGTTATGGAATTGGATAAATGGAAGGATGACTTATTCAACAAGAACAATCATCAATGAAAAAAAAAAAAAAAAAAAAAAAAAAAAAAATGCGAATGAGGAAGTGTTAAAGTGCAAATAAGAAGCTGTGGGTAATCTTTCCTTTCATATCTCTATATGGATAATCTTGCGGCGATCTTTCTTTGTGTATCACTCATACAAGATCACATTCAATCCGAAGTGATGAGCAGCTGATTATCTGTTAGTTCAACAGGTGATGCATCCTTCCGCAGAATGTCCTGATCGTTTGTTGTTATGGCCACAGCAACTTGTTTGGTTTCTTTCATTTCACATACGCCATTCTGCACTTTCATCTTGATATTAGTATTTTTTGTAGTGTTTTTAGAAGTTGCTGTAGCACTTTTAGCGCCCATTCGTGTTGTGGGTAGAAGTTTTTTGGCTGGGGAAGTAGCTGTAGTGCGTCGCACACTTGTAGTAGTTGATGTAACGGTTGATGTTGCAGGTGAATTGGTTATACGACCTGTTTTCGTATTACTCATTGTTGTGGAAGTACGGCTTGATGATATATGTTTATTAGCAGTTTCCTTAATTTGTTTGTCGAGCACTGGAGATTTTGTCGGTCTCTGAACTCTGTTCTTAGACATTGCTAACGATGCAGGTGCTGTTTTAGGTCTTGCCGCTACACCAATTGTGGATGTAACAGTACTAGCAGTTCTGGGTGCAATGGTCGAAGTAGAACCAAGTGCGGGTTTCGATTTCGTTGTTGATACTGTAGTGGAACGCGCAGAATTCGTTGTAGACTTGACTAGAGACTTTGCAGAGACGCCATTCGAAACTGTAACTTTCGATTTAGGCGGTAGTTTTGCTGCAGTAAGCTTTGGCTCGCCATTCGCAATTGTGCCGGCGGGTTTCTTTTCGGTACTCGATGATGTCGATTTAAGAGTTGGCTTAGATTTTGGTGCAATAGTTGTTCGAGGTGACGCTTTTGTTGCCGATTTCATTGCCGTCGATTTGATCGCATTTGGGGAAGCTTTTGACATAGTTTCTGCAGGCTTTGGACGAGGAGCAATGCTTACTGGTGTTTTTCGTGTTAATGGGGAAGCCGCGGGACGTGACGATGTGGTACTCGACGTTTTTGTCGGCGACGTCGGTGATAACTTATTAATGGGTTTTGGTGTAGCAGTTTTCGTTACAGTCTTCAATGGTGATTTCACGGCAGATTTAGGTTTTTCCGTGATGGTTATATTGTCAATAGCACCGACTTCTGCGGTAGTTGTTCTAGTTGTGTTCGACGCAGCTATCTCTATGTCATCCGGAATCGGCATTGCAGTCCTCTCTGAAATACATGTTACAACGTTGTCTGGAGAAACGGCAATTGTTTTCTCTGAAAGAGAAATTG
This sequence comes from Meteorus cinctellus, assembly GCA_030523045.1. NCBI lineage: Eukaryota > Metazoa > Arthropoda > Insecta > Hymenoptera > Braconidae > Meteorus > Meteorus cinctellus. The sequence continues at coordinate 31,423 of JAPYZF010000616.1, read as the reverse complement.
TATCCTGCCCTGATGACTGTATGGACACGTTCTCTAAAGTAGCTATATCTTCTTCTCGCAACGTATTTATGGGCACTATACCCGGAGTAGCTACTGCAGCACCGTGTGGATCATCTAGTGGTGGTTTCTCTGTTGAAGCTATTGTGGCTGCAGCCAGAGCAATTGAAAATTCGTTTTCTGCGATTTCGAGAGCTTCTCCAACTGGAGATATTGATCTCGCGTTTCCTTGCTGGCTTTCGAATGGTTCGCTGACTTCTTGCTCAGGATCCGAAATCTCAGGTGATCGTATCTCCCCCTTGATTGCAGCACCATTTATTAGAGGAGTCAACTGACTTTCGAGACCAGTAAATTCTTGAAGTGATTCAGAGATCTTCATCGCTCCGGTATCAGGAGTTGGCTGTGGCAACTCTACTGAGTATTTATATTCGTCTGTTTCCTCGCATTCCTCTCGATGATCCGGCGTAGGACTAAGAGATCTTGAATATGGATCACCAGTTAGTATATCAAATTGCTGAGAAATAGGTCCCTCATCTTCCGTAAACGCCATTTCAATACCGTCTTCCAAGTCATCATCGGGTGTATATGGTGAATCATCTACCGATTCTTCTCCAAACTTCCTATTCAATGGATTTTCGAAAACATTGTCGAGAGGTGCGACCGAATGACTCTCCGAGAGGATATTTTCCTTGGGATTTTCCACATCGGACTTCGGAAATGTCAACTTTGTCTCATCATTTGTTATCAAATCGGGAGCTGGATAAATATTATGATCTTCTTCGAGATTCGTACCCAAAGTTTGGGCGGTCTCTGTGGAATGAACTTCCGATGGGGGTTTCGATTGAAGTTCAAGTAGAGAATAATTATCTACTTCCACACAAGGAGCAAGTGCGTGCAATGCGGGAGAGAACAAATCATCTGACTGTGATTCTTGATGGATTGAACCCTTCGTTCCCTCAGTGTCATCATGAGCTTTTGAAAACTTCGAGCTGGACAAGTTCTCTTCAGCATTAGCTTTTTGCAATTGATCATCTCTTGGGCTCATTGTCACAACTTCTAATGTTGGCTTTTCACTTTTTTCCGGGTTGAAATTAATTTTAGAATTGGCTTCCGGAATCGATAGTGATTCGCCAAACAAATCGTTACCTTGATGATCCGGAAATGCAACTGAATGCGGCGGTTGATCTGAGTCAGGTGAAATGAGATCAACCAATTCAGAATGTACATCGGGTGAAGGTACATCACGTTTCTCATGGCCAATAAAGTCACCCAGCGATTTTCCCCACTCATCTGGCTGAGATTCCTTTGGCGGAGTTTGATCATCCTGATCACATAAATCTGTATCACTCAAATCGTGAACGGCATTCAAATCAACAGGATTGCTCAAGAGATTGAAAGCACCTGGACCGAATGACATCGTCATAGAGTCTCGGTCACACACACCGGAACATGAATCGGTGAATGATCCATCGATACCTTCACTCTTATGATAATCTGTTGTGGTGAGAAAACTTGTAGTGGATTCATCACCAAATTCCGCGCGCGTCGACGAAACTTCCGAATCATCCAAATTGAATACCAATTTTTGTTTGTCAACAGCTTCAACACTATCATTGTTCATAACGAAATCCCCATTCGTTGGCTTTATCATGTCTTCTTTGCCTTCAACCTCGTGTGGTCGGTGATCCGCCTCTTCACTGAATTCTTTCGGACTAGGCAGCCGAATATCATCCATCATGGGTGTTTTTTTCAAAGGAGAACCAGCTAACGGTCGATCCATTAGTCGAGATGGAATTATTGGGGACACAGGGACGAATTCAGCAGCATCGGGATTCAATTGGAAGTCCATGTCTTCGGAATTATCGTCCGTAGCGAATGTAGTCAGTGGTGCTGCAATTTCTGTTGCGCTTGTCTGCAAAAAAATATCAATTACATCTCATGCTCAGACATTCTGGACCATATTTTGAAATTTCATTTTTTATGCCAGAAAACTCACACTAGTTTTGGGAAGCTCGTTTGAAAAAATACCCTGCTCGCTCTCAGCGCCGCTGTCACTGCAAGAATCAATTTCGTTGTCTCCAAGTTGTTGCTGCTGTTCTTTTTCACTGACAAAAGTTTCCTTTGATTCCGTTTTCAAAATTTCTTGGTTCAATGATTTTTCATCAACAGACTCAGGTTGTACTCTAAGCTCCGACGAGGCACTATTATTGCCGTCTTTCCGCTTATTGGGATCTACTTTATAGTAATTCCACTCGTCATCAGAGTCCTCACTATCAGCTACATTCTCTGGTTCCGCGATCAATGCATTTTGATGTGGTTCTGCAATGAAAAAACGCATATACAAATTAGCCCGTGTTTCGATCCTAATGAATTGAATGTCCTACTCGGAATACCTCTAATCAGACACCAAAAAAATTCTCAAAATTGACTTTCAACCGGATTCCTCCGATTTTTCCAAAATTACTTCTCATTAAAGAAAAAAAGATGACATGCGCGAACGTGTCCACAATCGATGAACGACGAAAAGTAAAGATTGAATATACAGGAATTTGAGTACCCCAAGTCAATCCGAGCAGTTTATTTATTGTACGATTTTTCTCTGCGTGCTTGTATGTTCACGGGAGTATCATATGGACATGGACGAACTTGCAACAAAATGCATGTTCTGTTTTATGGAAGTGAATAGCAAACTCCACTAATGAATCATGGGAAAAAGGCATGGAAAATGGGTTATGGCGATGATAGCGCCCAAATACGCCAGGACAAGACGCGAATTCGAACGAGATATTGCATGTAAAAGAGAGAAAACAAAAAAAAAAGGAAGTGGTGATGAAGGCTGATGATGGTGCTGGGGCAATTGATGGATGCGCGCATGGGCGCCGGTGTTACCATGAAGAATGGGCGTCGCAGTCTCGAGTGCCAGACTAAATGGAGCTCAGCATCAACATGTATTCGTTTTGGCGTAGGTTGTGACTTCTCATTATGTATTGAGAGCATTGATCCTGACCCATTTATTGTCTAGAGTATGTTATCATTGAAATAAGCTGATAGGTACAAAGAGCGACTTATCTAACCCAAATATTAATTCAGAAAACGGATGAATTTCATTTTTTTTTTGCTATGTCACCGTTGATAGAATAATATTGATCTGTTTGAAAGATATGTTCTCTGAATAGTATTCAATTGTGGAAAACAGAAGGTCGAAGTCGTGGACATCATGTGCAATAGCCATGGATCTTGCATCGGATGAGAAGCATCGTTTATATTCTCGTACCACGATATTTTCTTCTTTTCGCTTTTGGTAAATTTTCCACATCACACACTCTATATATTCATTTTTATTGTTGATATATATACATGAACTTTTTTTCTTCAACAGCTAGGGGTGTGGAACTTCGTGTCTGTGTCATGCACCGTTCACATATATGCGCATTTATTTTTTTCTTTATTTAGATCTGGTATTTTGAGCCTAGATCTATTTTCGGACATCGACGTATCTCACTCGCTGTTGGTGCTTCAGGGTTTCATCTCAGTTTATATACGATGAATACGTCCTCACGAATTATTCGATAAAGCAACAATGTTTTGATAATTATGAAGTTGTTCACTATTAAAAGGAATATATGTGGCTAATAAGCATATGAAGGAATTCTTTCGACAAGATTGTGCACATGTCACTTTTGTATTGAACCATGCACCATTTTGCTATCCAATCTTGTTAATGCCATAAATGTTGGTCTTATCAAGAATGACTAAGCTATCCAGATAAGCAATTCATTTGGCATTGATTTTTGATTGTTTCTCAATCTGTCGCTCACATAAGAGAATAATCAGTCTGCAGAATAGTATTGGATAGGGAAAAGAAACCTCGAGTTTTCATATCATGAACGATTCTGAACTTCACAATTGCTCAATTCATGCCTTGCAAACATAGAAAGACAGACAGACAGACATGCATACACACAGGCAGACATACAGACAGACAGACAGACAGACAGACAGAGACACGCGCGCACGCACACGTGCGCAAGTATGGTAGCAACTAAACTGCCGGATTCTAAATATAACCACGGACTCGGAGTCAGGGAGACACAATAAGATGATTTTTCGTTCCAAGTTCAATAATTATATATATATTTGGATGAGAACGATGGATATTTCTCTTGCATAATTCATGTAACTAAACTGATGGATGGAATGGAGATGTCAATGGTAAAATCATCCCAACATATAATTTCCATTATTGTGAGCCACGACAAATGCATAAATTTTGAATTCAACAAACGAAATATAAATAGAAATGGTGTCACACTCTACCAACTGTGGTGTACATGTTGAAATACAAAATAAAATTGTATATAGGAACGAATGCACATATCAAAATTACGTATACACATAAAATGGAAGAATGAAATTGGATGTAGACATAAGTGTCGTTGACGATGGCTTTTTTTTTCATTCGGTCTGTTACTCGAATGTATGATGTATGATGTTCTTAACAACGCATACTCTCAATAGAATTTCCCCATCTAGAAAGTGCGCGAGAGGACGAGTAGTGCATATCATCAAAGTTCAGTTTCCACACGATCATTCTCACAATATGATATTGTTCTGGAAATTTATAGGCAATCTCGTTTCCTAACGATGCAATTATTATTGAATATTCGCAATAAAATCTTGATGATTATTGTCACCCTAAAAAATTCACAATCTTTTTGTTTCCATCAATCATCTCAATTACAATGTATCCAAAAGGATCATTATTTATTGATATTGATGTTATTACCTTGATTGTCGTGATACATCCATTGATTTGATGTAAACATCCATGTTGAATTCTCAAACATGAACAAATATTCAAACAGTAGAAATAAGAAAATATGAACAAAATGGGATCGATATGAAACAAAATACTTAATGATGAGTGCTAAAACGAAGGAAAGTCTGTGTCATAATGCCGTCAAATGTCTGTTTATACATTTGGAATGGAAAAAAAAAAGAGAAACGGAGTCAGTTGAGTTTGCCGGCCGGCATCTCTCGCCTTGGGTACAACAAAAATTGAATTGACCACACATTTGTCACCACTTTTCTCCCTCTCTTTCTCCCACCCTCGCACGCATACTTTCTCTTCCTTTCGGTACTTTTGTTTTTTGTCACGCAATCCCCCACAATTGCTTATTACTTTATGACAATCCTCACAATCATTCGCTCTGTTCAGTTGCTGAGAAATTCTTTCATATATCGTACATCCTCGAAACATACCTCACGTAACCTATAGGCTTCTTAATATGCTGCTCTGCACGAGGAAATGTCTCCCACAACTTTATTCTGAAGAACTTTTAGATAGCGCTATTCATATATCGGTTATTTCAAAAGAAAAATTTGTTGAAGAATTGAAGAATTGTTCGTGAATTTGCACACAAGAACGACGCACAAACTTTTCGTATACCTTTCTATTATACGAGCTAGAGATCAACTGCCACAATCCCCTCCATGTGGCGTTCGTGAGGTAGGCGAGGTTACTGATTGGTCCATGTGAAATAACTAATCAGCGTTGAGATCAACCGAATACAACCAATCGCATTTGACGCAACGCGCACAAATGCTGCGCGGGTAAACTTGAATTGCAATACAATTATATTAGATCATTACTACTTCCGGGAAATTTATAACAGAAAGTCAGATAACCCTAACCAATGAAATTTAAGAACGATCTATCGAATCAATATGGGAAATATCGTCTCGCAAATAGAAAAGTCCTAATTTTTCTAGGCCTAGCAGTTTTTACGAAATGTCAATATTTAAAATAATACCGAGTGAACAGCGTGTCATGTTACTTTTGTATTGAAGGTATTGAAGATTTAACACAATAGAATAACTTATACAGCGTCGATAATATTGATAACCTACAACTGCCTCTTCAAGAATGTATCATGAGTTATAGCAGAAAGACAAAAATCTTATGTATCGGCTACAAATCTGTGTTGTCTATAAATCTTTTCGGCTATAAGCGCTTGAAAGATTAGATGGAATTATCTATAACATTCCTGAAATAATAGTCGAAGGACACTTTACGTTTTTCAGTAAAAAATTGTAACTAACACATGTTAACGCAAACCTCATTATTAGATAAAAATTTGATATATTTTTATTGGACTATTCAATATATGGAGGAAAATACTTGCGAAATTTCAGAGTGCATCACCGACTATTTATCACGATAAATAATTGGTAAAATTGTGAAATTCAACACACGGCTTATGAGAATCTCCCTCCGACAGAGATGTAAGTCATGAATGTTTAGTTTGCGCGATTAGAAATATTTTCAAAAAAAATTTGGATATGTTGAGAAAACCCTAAGGATTATTTCTAAACAGAAAAAATTGAGGATAATCGAATTGCGATGAAAATCATCGATTCAGTGAAGTAATTACTTGATGAGTTGGCGTAGTAGTATGGACGATGAGACAATGTAAGTCAAATCAGATTGAGTTCGAAAAACCTCATAATAAAAAGTAGTCCATAAATGATCATGACACTAGTTTCAAAAATAATATTTACATTGATCGTATATGGCTTACTTACAGTATTACAAATAATAAGATGCCTCTCGACTAGCTAATGCGATGGGGCTACCTTAACTGTCACATCGACATCATATGGCTCGTTAATGTCATGCTATACGTTGCCGCTGTACAGTAGTAACGTACTTGTGTTCATTGAGTTTTTATGAATTTGGTTGCACCATACTCACCAGAGTTATATAACTATAATAGAGCAGTGATATAACCTTGGAGTGAGATAAGAATGAAAAAATTGAAACATAACGTAAACATACGTATCGTAAATTGCCCATATTCAAGTTATCTAAAAATCAGTCCAAAAGACAGAGGGAAAATGATTGACATAAAAATAATAGAGAATAATTCATAATTTTGATTGAGCAGAAACGGGAACATGGAACCATGACCTTTCGTGCAATTATTTTGGTTCTTGTTGAAATATATCATATAATCAGGATCATTTCTCAAATGAGAAGATATTGTATTAGCATGAAAATGCTATTGGAAATCGATGACTCTCAACAGATATTCATATGCGTCTTCGCGAAAATGAGTTACCTCCACACAAGGATGGCCACAACTCGGAGCAAAATTCCATATTGAATCAAATTGGATATGGAGGACCAATGATAATTGTGACAAGAAATAAAATCAATAGTAATATTCTGGAATGATCGCAACAGGTTTCGCTGAGAACAATGATTGAATTATTAATAAGCGATGAAAAAAAGAAGTGTGCGCACGAGCGATTATACTAACGAAGCGTTATGGTTGTAAGTTCATTGTGGAAACACGGTTGGAAGACCGTTGGCCGTTGCGCAAGTTTACTCTTGGTCCGATTCTGCTTCATGAATGCGACAATCAGTGCGGGAAGTTCAGTGACTGGCACTTCTTCTATTCCTAACTTAGGTGAAAGCCTTCGAACAGATGAGTGCCGAACTCTGAAAGTCGACTACAACCGGCTACATCCGACTATAATCCTTTCATTCTGATAAATTTTACCGAAATCCACATTTATCCACATTCGTAATGAATATACATATATATATCATTTTTTCATTCTCCAAGAATATTGCAGAAATTCATCACACACTTACTTGTAACAATTGGAGATTTTGGTGAATTACTTTCACCAATATTATTTCCGGGCAAATCATTACTAGAGTTTTCGTCAGGAAAAAGTTCTCTTGAGACATTCGCAAGAGCATTCATCTCATCTGTTTGGTCAACAGCATCAACGTCAGTCTCAGGACCAAGATCATCATCATGGTCATCATCGTCATCATCATCATCATCATCATCATCATCATCGTATTCAATTGTACCATTCTCATGTTTACCGTTGGGTGAATTTTCAGAAACTGATGGTGACGCTTCTCCATCGGAATGGGAGCCATTTGCATGATTCTGCGCTTGTTTACCAAAGCTAGTTTGCATTCCGTATTCTCCGTTTATATTCAGTAAATGAGAATTTACTTCATCCATATCGTCTAAATGAACATCCGCTAATAGCCGATAAATATGGATTGGATGTGCTGCGATTTGACTTGGTGGCGTTAAAAAAACTACAATTGCGGTGATGTTGTCGGCAGAACCCTGGGTCTTTGAATAACTGACCAGACGTTGGCTAACTAGCTCGTAATTATCTGGAATCAGAAGAATTAACCATTATTATTATAAATTTTAGATCATACATTCTCAATTCTGTTTTTAATCCGAATTCCCCAATAGATATGCAACAGATAATTTAATATTTCTTAAGAAACGAAACAAAAGAAGTTCGAACTCATCAAAATGGTAAGAACATTGTTCCGACAGTTCGACAACATCTTCACACAATTCATCGGAACATGTACCCTAATCCGGGTATCATGACTTGAAAGGAAATATCATGAGAGATAATTGTCAACATTCTCGTCCTAATTATTCCACAAAGATACATGGGATGAGAAAGCAATAAACTATGAAGCGCAGTCAATATAGTCCCCACGACGTCCGATTTCTTTCCTCGATTTCTTTCACACCATATCCTCTGTCTTATTCTCTCCAGCCATATCACTATCTAAATGAATACTCCCATCTTCCGTCTCTCAGATCTCAGGGAAGAGGGCACGAAAATTTTGCTGCAGATATCGCTTTCTCTTTTTTCCAATTTCATTACCATCGTCAATCCCGCACGCATCCACCGACTATAGTTCATTGCATCGCTTGCGTTAGCATTGAAGTCGAACCACGACACAATGATCCACGATAATGAGAACAATCAAAATTTGCATATAGATGATTGGATGATTTCTGGAATCGCGACTGGGCAATGCAATAGCAACAAATGAATCGATGGGAATCTGATTGAAAAGAACTCTTCATTCAGAGTTTTTTCTCACTTGTTTCATATTTCCCCGTGTAACGTGTAATTGTACTTCTGGGCATTTTCCGCTGTTACTGAGCTCCTCCAAATAATAAGACAAAATGTCATGTTGTGGCCGGAAAAGATGACTTCTCTGAAGTTTATTCAAGTTTGATAAGCAGCCAAACATCATTTTTTTTTTAATTATGTACCATTCGCAACGTTTCTCTGATCAATACATCTTGTTTTGTATTCTGACTAAGTTCTGTTCAATGACTCACAAAGTCATCATCTATAACAGATAATGGCGTTAAACACATTTGCTCAACTTACTTCACTGTTATGCATCTCGTATTTGTACCATGAAATGAGGACCCTCCATAAAGGTGATGGAGGATCGTAGGATCATTGATGTCCCTTTTTGATTACTGTACATATAAATTATCTCATTGCTACCTGTTTGATATGTATTCCGTATACACATTGCATATAAAAGCCTTGCCCTTATGCTAAATTTAGGCATGAGATTATATGTGGATCATGAGTAAGAGTTATTGATGAATTACTCCTGCTCGTCAATTTAGCCAAGATTGGTTCAAATTTCGGGTTCCGCGAGATAATTAGGTTGTTGGCTTCTCAAAAAAAAATGTACCCATTTTGGAGTATCATTAGTTTAAAAAAAAACACTTAAGGACGGTGGAGGCTTTGCTATAATATCCACTCCGATTACTTCATCTTCTCGTTGACAAGTGAGTGGAACACCATACAGGAATGAAGGAATGAAAAGACCAAAGAAAATGGGAGCAGATAGTTGGATACCAGGTCTTATATAAGTCTGTTAGTTGTCTGGAACATATAAACTGCAGGGAGCAAGTTTTCACACGACATTGTTGGTGGTTCTTGATCATTCTATTTGTTTCATATTGTTTATCCCCCAAACATTCACATCTAATTGTTCACAAACTTTTGAGGCATTTCAATTCCAACATTCTGATACAACTTCCATGGGTTATCTATGATATCGAATGAACCTATTATCACCGGAAGTCACACGTCGTTTGAGATTGGGATTGAGTATTTGGTAATCTAGGGCGTTTCATGCACGTCTATTGTGTCTATTACTTCTGAGTTAGGGGTTATGCAACGTGATAGCCGGCAATTATTTGCAATTCCGATGGATTGTTGATATTGCTAACTGAGTTAGTGTTAATCAGAAAATACGTGAATCTGAAATTCATTCGCAGTACACCAACATCATTCACTCACGCACTGCACATCATATATGTGGCTTTCATCGTCACATATCATCTTCAAGAAATGTATTATCTTCCAATGCCCCTTTGTGAATCTGATTGCCTACCGTAATTATCAGATATTGGTAGGTCAAGTTTGTTACGATTCAACGTTGTACTAGGGTCACAATCATGACATTCACTGATTGCTATAACCGACACTTATAGGTGCGAGAAAGATAAAAAAAAATGATATAAAGTTGAAACAACTTGGAGTGCCTCACTTATGTAAAATGTTCTAGAAATCATTCGCCACTTTGGCCAACACCGTCAAGATTTCTGAAAAGATGGGCCAATGAGAAGTTTATTCTCCTTATGAATTTCGTGTGAAAATTGTGCATAAAACATATGAAATGAGAAAAATAGATTGTGGTAATATTACACTCTAGTTATTCGTTTGGATGTACGTACACCTTGGTGCCCGTAAATATCCAAGGTCGCTTCGAATTTCCTTCGATTCATTGTACCTAACTTCGAAGCGTAGGTTATCAAACCCTTGAAAGGAATTGACATGTAAGTTATCAAATACTCCCACAAGAATTTAATTTCCTTAACTTCTCGTTATATTTCATTCTTATCCCACGATTTATATAAGTATCGTTCCTCGTACCACAAAAATTAAAGATCGAGTTTTTCCCCTCACCATTTCCGAATTTCTAATTTTAATTTTCGTTACAAAAAATCACCCATCATTATATTACCAAGATGACGAGAAGACTATCATGATATAAAATGGCAAGGAATAAATAGACAACTGTATTACCGAAGGAATACTACTGGACTTTGATGAAGAAAAACTCTTGTACTTCGATTGTGACTGTTGACGTATATGTCGTTGCACTTACTACCACGATATTATCCTATACGAAGCGGGTGTGGCGACGTTTCGCGACCGACTGCCGGTTGGTTCCAGACACCAACGCCTCGCTGCCACCGCTTCACATGACTCAACGCCACCCTCATTTTGTTTCACCATCTACCTTCTCATTCGCACTCATACCATCACTATGTTTCTTTGTCTTGGCGCTCTTTTTTATTTTGTTAGTCATTGTGAGATTCATCGCTAGTTTTCTGTTTATCTCTCACTCTTCTTCGCCTACAATTCCACTGTGCTTATATATTAAATTTCATGGTGGCCAATTTAATTGCATGGTCTCGTGTACAATCTATGCTACTGCATCGAAATATATCATTGAGTCATCTGTATTGATATTCCAATTGGGTTGTTAAGTGTTATGAAGTTCTTTGTCTCTCATTTCTGACAGCATTGATCGATTCAGCATGAGATATACAACACAGATGTATAGACTATTCCAACGTTTACACGAGAAAAAAAACAAATGAAGCAGAAGATCTATCAGTTCAAAGGGAATTGAGTAAACTTCAACATTCAAATGGTATATACATGCATATGTCACGTATAATTACATAGTGTATCTTTCCATACTATCACTTCCGATGCCAGCAAAACTCCTGTCCCCTCCATGTGAATAACGTAACATCCTGTATATTACTTCCACTTTAACCGTGCGAAGATGGGAGTGGGTTGTCAGTGCATGTCGACGAGTACGTTCGTATCCTCCATTGTCACAATTCTCGTTTCTTTTTGTCTTTGACTCTTTTCCTCGTTCGTTGCCGTGCTGTCCGTTCTCACAAAACTACTACTCATATATTTATTTTGGTACATTGTCATATCGACTCTTGCCACATGTTATTCTGTGGAAATGATTCAAAATCATAGTGTACAATGGTGTTGATGTAAAGGTGAGAGTGGCCTTTCTGTCTCTTTCCGCTTTTATATTTGAACGCACTGCAACTACGAATAACGTTACTAACGTACTTCTCAAGCTAGACTGAGCGTGTCGAGATGGTTTCGCTCTCTCTTCTGCTCTCTATTGATACCTCGCCCAGTTATGTTAGCTCGAAATTTCTTTCACACATCTAGTTGGAATACGAAAATTATCTGTGAGAAAGCACAGCATTTTCCAGAAGTTCGTCAATATACTGCTCTTACATTAAAACAAGTAACAAATGTTCCAAATACTCCAACAAAATTATGGACACAGTTATTACGTGTAATGCCTCATTTTTCCATACAAATATAGTTCTTCTTGTTTCCCTAATGACTAGAGATGAATTCAATGATGTGCTATCGATTATATTGCGTGGGCATGCTACACAAGTATAATCCACACTCCTTCTCTGTATTGTCTGCGCTCAGATAATGATCGATTCTCCTCCCATCTACGCAAAGATTTCTCCTGTCCCTCCCTTTTTACCTCAATGAGTCATGCAGCAGCTACAAGATCATATGCTGTGTTTGTGTCAACCACTCCTTCTATTTTATCTGTTATATTTTCGGCGAAAAATGTTGAATGCCCCCGAGAAAAAATATAACTACCAGGAATGCTAAATCTCATAAACAGGCGAGAATTGTCCTTAGAAGTATTGATATATGCTTACTTCATTTGTAAATTTGTTGATCGTCGAACCACTACGGATACGGATACGGATACGGATACGGATACGAATGTAAGGCGCATCAACGACTCCACTGAACTTTGGAAGATGAAACTGCTGAAGCGGAAAGAAAAATCATCGTTCCGCATTATAAGTTTCAATCAACATTCAGAATCATCATGCTCAATTCCCTCATGCCATTGTCGCTCACGCCTAATATTATTCACATGAGAATTCCTTGTGTGTTACGGCGCATGTGTCATCGATTTTTATGCTACATTTTTGACATGAATTTTTCCTTTTGACGCAGTCATGATTGTGTCATATTGAACCTCTGCTCTGTTATCATCATCATCATCATCATCATCATGATTAAAATTTGTTTGGGGAATCTGTTGGGGATACTGAATTCATGAGAAAGTAGAATAATGCCATTCATACTCATCGTCACAACGCTTTACGTAACTTAAAATATGTATACGAGAGAATCGCAATGAATATTCAGAAGATATCACCAATGCAACATTGGACCTCGTTTCAATCGGATTCGTGCGAGGAATTTTTCCAGTTGACGATTTCAGTAGCCGCCTACGTGACTCATTGTCGTCAAGCTGGCTAAGCATGAGCCGCAACCTCGAAGTTGTTATATTGATATACATTGCGTTTTTCTCCCCCCCAAATTCTCTCTCCTTGTAGGGAGTTTTGCCGATTATCAACTTCCTTGCCGGTATGCGATATGCATGTGGATGTCTTGAACATGATGAACGAGAGAACGAACTTCTGGTGACTTTACGCTTGATTTGTAATGAGTAGAATGTAAATACTGTTACTTCCCTGATCTTTCGAGCTCACATGAATACTATCTATCGCTCATAGTCACACTCTTTCGGAGCGAGTTAACAACTGTGTGTGATAAGAAATGGGAAATGTTACGAGATAAACCAAGAATCATATTTCTTAGACACAAAGTGAGTTTAATCATGGTAAATCAAATAAAATTGGAACCGAGAATGGCTCTTCCTCGTGTTTGTGCTAATGATATCATATAAAGAAATAATTTTTGATGAGTGGAATCTCATTGGGAAAACTGTTATTAATTTTGAAATATCAAGGGAAAATTTAGCGCCGTTTTCCCTTAAAATTATAGCCAAGTTCATCTAGAGAAGAAATGCGCATATGTAATTTGTTAACCTATAAAGTAAACTACATCACCTAATATTTATATAAAAATATGAGAAAAGTCGAACAAACCTCATTTTTAATCAAGCAATTAATAAATGGAACAACGAACAAACCTTAATTCCGATGGAACAATCAAATTAACGGAAAAAAAATATTATAATGAGTCCATTAATCACCGCCAATTCGATCCAACCTTGCATTGGTTCATGAATATGGTTGATGTTGACACCCATCACGATAGATTGGAATGTGTTACCAAAAAACTAAAGCGTCGTCAGTTCTCCGAAAAATTATGAATATATCGTATAATGTTCAAGAAATGTAGTATAACAATTGTGTGATTAATTCATAAGTATAGCACTTTTGTGCTACCTTCAGGCATAACATACAAACCGTAGCACAAGATGGAAACCAACAGAATGCTCTAAAACACGGCCATGGAAGTTCAGAGAAATTATTTAATTTGAGTTGATATCGAAGACAAAGCGATTTGTCTGTATGATGATGCGCATCCATTTACGCCGATTTCATATTTTTCTACCACTCATTGAATCAATTCAGAAAACACAGGCGATTTTTGGGTATTAATGACTGGTTTATATATAATGTGTTTGACAGTACCGTCCGCGCACATATTCTATATCCATACAAAAAATTTATGAGATAGTACCTGTTTTACTTCGATACGCTGCTTACCGATCTAAATATCAATTAGCCCAGCCAGTTTGGATTTTGACAGCCGATGTATTGGTGGTATGAGCTTCAGTTTAGTTAAAGTCTAGAAAATAAGTACCATAATTCATCCGACCTCTATCAATTCTATGAACCAATAAAAAGACATCTATCTATAGTGCCGTCTCTCCTTCAGGAAATATTCTTATAGTGATCGAGTTTCTTCTACAAGAAAACAGAAATCAACTTTTTTGTTGTGTGTATAGATAACAGCAGAAGTTGTTGTGGCAATTACTTTGGTTTTATGATTTCCCTACGCAAAATACAACTTCCGTTGAATTGAAAACAGATGTGATGAGAAAGAATTCATCCCGCGGTGTGGGCGAAAATACGGAAAATTGGGTAAAGATTCATTTATTCTATGAGATTCACTTCACTTCACTTTATAATAAACAATAATCTATTATGGCGTAGAAACAATGCCGCAGTTAATATAAATAAAGTTAAATCTTAATACTGATATTAAAAAAAAAGCTTTGATGTTTCGCATCACAGATGACGATAACAGATGACGTTTCCAATCAGGAAAAATCAGTGTTCCGCCATGGAGTTTTCTAAAAAAAAACCTTATTGACTTTTTATGGAACAAGTGTCGCTCAATCTCTCAACAGAGAGTGAGCCAAGACTATTTCTATTATATTTAATATAATGCTATATAGTTATACCAATAAAGCGAATCAATATGAACAAATTCAGGTTGAAGGGAATAATTTACTTCATGGAAATTAATCTGACTTGCTCCAACAAACTTCAACTTGCACCATAGCATCGACCAAAAAACAGACTAATGGGTCTTTAGCAAAACATTATGACATAGATCAGTACAGGTCGAGAGTTACATTTCAACTCCCAAGTTTCGCGATCGTACTAAAATTGGCAGACATTTTTGTACATCGATTATATATCGAGTATTAATTATCCGGAAACAGTGGACAAATTAGTAATTGTACTCGAACATTGGAAATAATTATCACACCATTGAAAATATATAATAGCTGATTTAAGAAGTAAACCTGACACATTTTTTTGGCAACACGAAATGAAGACACATCCCAAGCTGATTTTGCTATCATGAAAAATGATTGAAGTGTTGGGATTTGTCGAATAGGTGAGACCTAGAAAACATTGTGGTAGTAGAAGAAAATTCCAAATGCGAGATACAGTTTGACGTCCGATTGCATGATTTTCGAAATGGTAAATAATGAAAAATATGAGTGTCATATGTGATTGGGCCAGTACAAATTGCAAACAAAAAAACTTTATACACATCTTCATTAGAAGCACTATCATAACCTTTCAGAGCATAAACTAACGTGCTTTCGGATTTTGCATGAAGAACGAACGTTGCACGCAATTTGTAATTAACGGGGGTTGATAATCAACGATCAACTCATTACTGTATGCATGTCGTAGAACCGCCGAATAAATGAGCGAACACTGAACATTTGAGAAATAAAAAATTGCGAACACAACAAATTATTCCTAAATGTTTGGATCATATCAAACCCCATGGAATGATAGCATTCTCAACACGACGTAATTACAGAATGAACGTGATGAAACTACAAGTCATATTCTTTAAATCAATGAGTACAAAATTTTTTACTTGAATTTTAGGCTAATAATTATAGTAACAACCACAGGAATTTCAAATGTATAATGGTCAAAGAGTTCTACACGCCGGACATGTAACAAAATGTGATGTTGACAAGGAAAGACCCGACACTATTGGGGTACTTACGTTTGTATCAGTGTTTTGCAACATCAAAGATCGATAGAGAGACGCAGCAGATTCTTGAGGGAATTACTGCTGATAACGTCAAAAGTGTAATGTTTCCATTAATCAAATAAAGGGAGAAAATGCGGGTATATTAAATTTTGGTATCGCCCCTCCACAAACACAAGTGAAATTGTCACTTTAGGCAAACCACCTCAGCATATATTAGTACATGAAATTAATCGGGTTTTGCATAGATCAACGCTATATTAATAAGCAAACGGTATACTGAGAATAGTCCAACTCCTCAACGCCTGGCGTTGAATCGAGATACGTGAGATTCTGAATACACATGAAATGTTTATGCATTTGCAAATTGTATAGCCACAAACATCCAATAAACATCCTAATCATTAGGTACTCCTTCACTTTTGGATCGGCTGTACTACTGTCAGAATCGTTCGCACGTAACTTTTTGAAAAATGTCCATGTCCGTTAAACGTACCAATAAAATGGACAGAGTGAGAGAAACTAGTTTGCGAATATTCAGAGCATTTCGTTTCATTTTTTAGATTCATATGCAATAAAATTTCACGATTCTGGCTCGTTCATAAATTTCGGCAATTCACTGATGAATTCACCGTATTCATTTTACTCAGTAAATTGTTTGGTCCTTTAATGACTCTCCTTCACTCTTTGTAGATTCAAGACATTCCAAGTTGAAGCTATTATCAATTGAACCATCCGCTCAGACGATGGCGCGGCATACCAAAATGGTGTCGGACGATATTCCATCATAGGCTACTTAAAGAGTAATGAAGTGTGCAAAAAAATGGTGTTACGGCGTTCGTCCTCCTAAATTTTTCTCATTCTGACCAACTGTACTATACTGCATGACCTCAATTTTGATTAGACTTCCGCATACACCTGTGCCGATGCAGAACGCTATCCGGAATTATGACCAGATTCCTACTTTCAAAAGATCATTCAGTGAGAACCTCAATGAAAAGTGAACAAACAGATATAAAGGAATTTGACCGTACAATTCAGCAATAATTTATAAAGGTACGTTTCACACATCAACAGTATGAATGCTGACACATTTAATCCAGTGAATGAAAATCAAGATAGTAATACGGCCTGTTTTCAGAACAGCGACGTTCTCAATGTTTATCATATCGTTATGAAAAAAATTTGCTATGTTTTTTCATTCTTTAACTAAAATATAATTTGATGATAAGAAATAAATGGCGCGCACGAAATCCACGACAGATTCTACAAATCTAATTATTATCATGCTGAAAAATAGCGTTTTTTTTACGCTTACGACTTGGAAAACATCTGCAGTAGGATATTTTTAAGATACAGCCGCAATTCTACAACTATTCCCGCACGTTCATTATTGTTATTCCAGTGTAACGGTATACTGCTCGTTGCTGTAAAGAAAGTATCAGTGATCGCTGTTGCTATGTTCGTATTATGAACAATAGAAAAATACTTATGGTCTCAATGCGATACTAGGTTTTTGGCCGTGCATGCTTGCTTCATATAAATAATATGTAGTTACATACAATGGAAACAATGATATCTTATATTCCATTAAGAAGTGCCATTTTCACGTGCATATGTATAAAAAAAAAATGGAAATACTTCTAGGTATATATATGAAAATCGAGACGCGCATCTTACAGGTTGGCGCGACACGCATTACGATTTAAGATTATCTGAAAGAATAGGCGGACGCTGCCGAAAGCTTGGAACATAATCACTTCTTCTCATTCCTGAATCCATTTCGTCCCAAGTCGTTGGAATCGCTAGTAGATTGCATAAAATATATTCAGACAATCCAACTCAAAACAAAAGTAGGGTCGTTGTTACAGGAGAAACAGAAAATATGATAAAAGCAGAAAATAATCGAAAAAAAACACTTTATGGTATGTTTCGAATGTCAGTGATACTGGCTCTGGGAGTTCCATTCTACTCGTATCGTTCCGTCCGAGGCGTTCGTTAACCGTTCAGGTAGATATGAGAAGAGAGGGGACGAACAGAAAAGAGAGAGGAGGTAGAAAAAGTGAGTAAGTGAGTCAGTGAATGAGTGAAGAGTAGAAAAGAGAGAGAGAGAGAAAAAGGGATAAAAAAGAGAGAGAGATACCCAAGAAAATATAATGTTGCACTTCAGTGAGCAGTGTCGGTCTTGCATCAGCTCTTCCCAATTTCTTGGTTTAATAAGCCCCTCTTCGCAATATATTAACTCTGTTTATAAGTGAACTATTCGAAGTCACTGTTGCCATGGCGTCAGATTCGCGTTCTCGGTGTAGCTGCAGCAAGAAAACGGCATTGAGACCATTCGCGGTTATTTTACTATTTGTATATTTTTTTTTTTTTCCAAATTTTACACTTCTTCGCATTTCCAACATCATCCACTACTATCGACTCCACCGCACATAGAAAATAGATAAATCCCAGAATGGGAAATGTGACTTTTGAATGTCATCAGCATCTGGTTTATAAACTCGCATTGAAAGTAGAGTAGCATCAACCATAGTTTCTCTTTTCGAAAATATGTATCCAAGGGAACTCCTCTAGACATGACAGTCATATTGTCAAGGAGGAGAATATAATATTGATTTTATAGTACACATACTCTGTGTGTATCGTTCAAGCTCTCAACTGACGAGCAATTCATTGAATGTTTCCGCGTTCCATGGGAAATTCAAGAAAATTAGTAGTCAGAGTATCGAAAGTGATATTAATTCATTTAAATGAACATCTGATTATATAATGAGACTCCGGTTTGAATGATCCACATCGTTAATGACCAGGAGATATAGAAGCCAATTTCACTGTACTTCGGAGAGAAAGGGATGCCGAATAAGTAGTAATCAATAAGGAGCCAGTGTAGCAAGGATTCGAACGTCGTGCCGAAATTCAACTCAAATGTAGGTCAATGCACAAACTTGAAACATTCAATTTTGTCGCACTACCTATAGATAAATATCTTCATTTTAACCATTCACGAAGTCAGACCTTGAAACAAATAAATATATGCACGCAAATAATGGCCACATCTACTCACTAGAAAACATTTGTGTAACATGGAGATATTGTTCTCATTCATACGTATAAAACTAAAACGCTAGTTTTTACGTGGGCTTTAATTTTCTCCGGACGTTACTATAGTTGTATTGCAGTGACTATACTTCGAATTTCGTTTCCACCTCATAAACCACATGTACTCTGAAGCGATACTTATTGTTGAAACGTTGAATCGACATCCAATAAAAAAGGAACGTACACCTGCGATTTGGAAGTCGAATATTTTATTTTTCCAATAAAACAGTATCTTGTTGACGTTGCAATTCTTTAGGTCAAAAAAAAAACGTATCAGGCCATTCTGAATTTTATGAAACTTAATGTCTCTATATAATGTTTTAGAATAATGAATTTCTATTGTTAATAATTTGAAGCGATACAGGAGAAATTATTAACTCCCTATGTGCTCTCTCTGAGAAAACTATGTTTCCTCGTCGCGTCAGAAAGTTTAGTGAATAGACTAAAACTAATGGTTTATAAATAGACTAGAACGAATTTTGTTATTGATCACAATAATTTCACCGTCTAAATCAAAACTGTTTACTCACTGTACTATATCTTACACTTATAAAAAGAATCTCTATGAAGTACTCTTGGGGTTCAATGACTGTTGAACTATACTTGTCACTACGTTGAAGAATTCTACAACCAATTAATAGCAAGAAGCACGTATCTTCAGTTCAAACTTTTGAAATAAAAATGTTGTGTTCGTATTAAACAAAAAATACGTTTGTCCATTTGGATTGATGCGGGATAACCGCGGGAAAATATTCATAAATACCAATAATAAAGACCGCCCCGATAAATCTATGCATTTTCTAGTTTATACGCTCCAGCATACTTCGTAATGTTTTTACGTGATAGTGATTGAAATACAGCGTAAGATGACAAGCCGACTCTAGGAGAATTATAAATATGGAATAAATTTAAACCAATTACACCGTACAATTATGTATTTTCCAGAACGCATGATTCACAAGAATTTCCGAGTCAAAAACTATACTCATTATTGAGAAAAAAGAAAGATATAAACAGATGAAAATGAGTGGACCGTATATTCTGACCGGAAGATAATATGCATGTGAGAGAAAATGTCCGTCACGCTTGCCAGATATTGCCACTTTCTATGCCCACATTTTTTCTCGACGTAGATCCATCTTGCATGAATCATTGACAAAGCAATCGGCAAAAAGTACAGTGTACGGTTCGCCATAAGATTTTGTCCGCATCCACTATAATAACATGATTCATTATCTAGTACAATGCACACCCTCGCAAATAAATTGATCGCATGGACGTACATGCACTCATCAACATTCGGGAAATAATGTTTTTTCCGCACGTACCTGGCGAGTTAGTTGAACCGAAGGGCATACGCGAATCATAATTCTCATTCGACTCAGTCATGAACATACTCTCAAAACCCTCGTGCTCGAAAGCAGCAAGAGACAAAGAAGGAAGAAACAAACCATAAAAATTCTTGTCTTCGATTAATTAAGAAGAAAATTCTGTGTTATACTCACGGGGATCTCGACAGACTTGTTTATAAACAATCGATGCGGCTGCACTTTCATCAACGAAATCCCACAACCCGTCGCATGCGATGATAAGAAAATCTTCCGTGCCATCCAACTTCACACAACGTATCTCTGGATCGGCCGTCACATAAGGTTTGTATTGCGCATCGCCTAAAATGGATGAATATAGGAATGAAATAATATCCACAAATTAACAACAGATACAACTGTTTTCATAATTACATTTAATTATCTCATTACTGGCCGATAGGTCTTGTTCGAATAATAGGCCACAGTTACCATATAACACGTGCTTCCGGTTGTTACTCCGACCCCATCATGTCCGTGCTCAACGACGCCCGTTAACCATCATAATGAGTGAATATGAATTTTTCAATTCTTTCATGCATGAGTATGATATTATGATTGTTTCAACATTACCCGATACATTTCATACCGGACGAGAGTATATATTGACAGTGTCGAGAAAGGATTCAATTGTACATAACAACTGCGACCGCACCCATTCCATAAATGTCCCAAAGTTTGAGCACGTATAACATTGAAATTGCAGGCAGTCTATTCACCAGCATATGTGTGGCTCACAGAGAAAATTTCTTCACGCTTATGCGTATAACGCGTATATGGAATCAATTGATTTACAGGATTTAAATAATTAGACCATCATTTAATGTGAGACTATGAAATCATTACACGGAAAAAATAACAACCATCTTTAGAATTATATACTAGAATATTTGCGTTCTCGTCGCTTCTACGTTATTACTGTCATCGCGAAAACGAACCGATAACTTCGTCTCTTTCCCTTCCATGATTTGTTTGCATCAGTGAAATGTGCTTTTTAACCGTTAAGAGCGTTTGATGTCTGACGACGATCTAACACTCACCACTCCATAATATCTCAAATCAAACCTGAGCATTTCATTTTGGCAGATAATATGCAAGTGGGTTTATCCATTACTTCAATAAATTATGTGAAACAGAAAAAGAAAAAAAAAAAAACAAGAGAATGAAGAAAAAATGGAGAAAAAGATGAACGATAAAAATAAACATACACAATCAATATATTAGATTTATTCATCACCTATCGCTCGTGACACTGCCAGATGACCATTTACTCGCCACATTCCGTAATGTAACACCGTACCACCCATCTTCTCTACTCTATCTCTCTCGTCCTATAACCAAAAAAAAATTACTCATCAAGTGTCTGTATGTAGTGATGTTGAATTATTCTGTGTGGATATTTGGATTCATATTTTCAACAGACAAACTCAATAATGACGCCAGTGAACGGGAAAATAGATAAATTTTTTCTACTTTTCAAAAGTTACGAGGACTACCTTGATTCACTGGTCAATTATACCGATCTCTATCATCTGAAAAGTACATCAACTGCCCGAATGATTGTTCAATCGGGCTATCGATACGCTGGCGAAATATTAGATCAAAAGTCTTTCTATCGTCGATATAACTTGATGAAACATCAATCGAATCCTATGTATGAACCATATATTCAAAATTCGGAACTTACTGAACCTAAGGACTCGTTACAAGTAGAACTTTCATTACGCGAGATGTCGAATCGTTGTGGAATGATATCAACCATTATTTTTATCCGAGTTCAATTGAAACCCAGGCTCGATATATCAGGGTACATTGATTATGCTGATCGACTTGCGAATGAGAGTTGGAAATTATTCTTTCACAAAAAGAAACGGCTCGTGCCCCGCGAAACTGACCTCGCATTTCATAATTGGAAAACTGGGAAAACCGTCATGAATGAAACAAAAAATTATAAGCCATTAATTGCAACGAAATCCGGCTTGACGTTGAAAAATCTTCATGACCGAAAATTTATCTATCTTGATCCGAAAATTCCACCAAGAAATGATACGACACGTTTATGGGTGAAAAGTGGGAAACACGATCATTTTGTTCTCTATGATCATTTTCTCGAAAATTTATCTTAACATACTCACATTTCTATCCGGCCTGTGAGGGTTCACGAGCTGATTGACATTTCCCTGCTTCACTAAAGCTGCTTGCGAATCACCTGCCCATGCGACGTAAAGTTTTTCCTCGAAGATTACAATACAAACCGCTGTTGTGCCACTCGTCAAATTCTTAATGAAATGGAAGAAAATATGCACATTAATATCCCTCCAACCGACATTCACCTGTGTGCTTCTCTTATTGCAACTATTACGAATGCTCACGTATTTCAATGATTTTTGTATAAAATATGCGTCGGTCGTGAAAAAAGCATCGCGAAGTGCACGCTCCATATCAGTAGGATAATGAATGCTTTCGTGCAAGTACTGATGGAGATGAGCAGCACTATAGACTGCTGCATCTTGGCCGGCATGACCATCGAAAACTGCGTAATAATGTGCACATTCATCCTGTAAATTAATAAAGACAATCATTCAATTTGATTGCTCCTGCATTGATGTGAAAGAATAATCTGTATCCCACTATTCATTCAATACCTCTACATTGAAAATAGCATTCAGATCGTGCAATACAACATGTCGATCCTCCATTTTCCTTCGACTGTTTTTAATTGCACAAGCTGTAACAGTTGGAAGTGGCACGGAAGGTGGTGGTGGTAGAAGCGCTAATCTGCTATTCTCCAGGTAACGTTTGCATATTTCATTTATTTTTCCCGTTACTGCTTGCATGAACTTCAACGGTGCAAAAGCTGAAACAAGGGCACCATTTATGTCATCAACAATTCCTGTGTGGGCTCAAAAGCAATATTCATCGGCTTTTTGTCTTCTCTGAAGAATCGAATGATTTTTCTTGTAACATCCGCATTGAAAATTGCTCTTCATGGGTATGTTTCTTAAGAATGTAGTAACCCATTCCAACATATCAACAGCATAGAAGTAAATGTTACATGGGGGCTGTGACTTCAACTTTCTTGTTATGAATTGCGGGTCCCTCAAAAAGTACAATGATATGGTGAATAGCCACAGTGCCATTGTTCTTCAGAATGATTGTTCTGTATCAAGTTTTTGTTACTGATTTGATCGAATTGCAGATGGCCCTAATAATGTCACAAAAAATTGTGCAGAGCTCTATTGTATGAATGTTGTGGAGGATTATTATGAATCAGAAGAAGGGTTGCAGAGTCTTGATGGAATAATATTCACCAATTAAACTATGTATACTATTTCCTCAAGTATAAAATTCAAATTAACTAACTCTCAAGTTACGCTGCGACTACCTTCATGAACAATTGTTTATCAACTTTCAATTGTAGGTGATACAAAAATAAAGCATATGATATACGTGCCAACAGACAATTCATCACGAATTTGCTTGTTGCACTCGGCTTCGATGCCTGCTGCAATTATGAAACGTGTGAGAAATTGCCGACTTGGCTCTGGTATGGTAAATAACAATTACTATAGTCATGCGGCTTCAGACCACAAGTTTCGGGTTGCTGTCTCCGGAGTGTCTGCATCTCTTCAATGACTACACGAACTAGATGCGATTGCAAGCTCGGAGGACAATATCTGGAAACGAAAAATCAACGATTACTAACATTACTCCCGATCGACAGAGATTGTGGAAATTATATGAAACAAATAATACGAGGAAATGAACATCGGAGGAAATAGACGAATCGATTTGACACATCTGAAATCATGGCTAGATCCTCACTTCCATATGATACAGTTATCAAATTTGGAATCGGTACGAAGCGTTAGTTCATCAAATTACGTGATGAGTGGTAACGTAGCGGTTATTGTATATTCAGAGAAACCGGAAGAATAATGTGAGTCGCAGAATGCTCAGACTGTATAAGGTTTTGTAAATTTGGGTAAAGGCAATGAAAAATTGACCTCACTTTCACGTTTATACAACCTTCATTACATGATATTAAAACGTGATTGGAAGGGTGCCTCGTCGTTTTGTGAGATCACTGCTATGTTTTTGAATGAATGAATATTCAACTCCCCGATAGGGAAAGTTATTTTAATTTTTGAATTGCAACCGACATTATTGTATGTTTTTCAAAACTTATTTTCTAGCAGTCTCGTCCATTAATCTACTTTTTTACTCGTTAGTGCATATGATAATACCATTGAGGGAATTCACGAGACTATTTCCTGATGTTCATTTCGTCGCCTCTATATTTTCTAGATTATCACTGATCTAGCAACTTAATATAATCACCTCATTAAATTATAACCTGGAAATTCATTGCGAAGCTACTTTGAAATTTAATGAATGATCCATGTTTGGTGGTGAGCACTATAAAAATCTGTAACTACGAGTTCGTTCATGACATAAAAATGTCATTTTAAGAACAGACATGAATTATTCGAAAAATGTATATGTGAAACACTATTGTGTTTTTAAATATTTATTTGAAGCTTGAAATGTATCTCTATTTCAATCGAAGAGTTCATGTTTGATTTTTCTTTCTCATTGTTTGTTCCTCCCGTTTGGAGTGGTAGACTAGTAAAGCAACTAGTATCCGAATATTCTATGCTGAGCATGATGTCAGTCTTTCCGCGAAAGAGAATGATGACAATAGCAGAGTCGAATCGTAATAGGTATAAATCATATTTATACCTATTGCGTTCTTATTGGCGTAAGATCAGATGCCGACATCAGAG
The DNA here is from genome assembly GCA_030523045.1 of Meteorus cinctellus. NCBI lineage: Eukaryota > Metazoa > Arthropoda > Insecta > Hymenoptera > Braconidae > Meteorus > Meteorus cinctellus. The sequence continues at coordinate 5,868 of JAPYZF010000616.1, read as the reverse complement.
CCATCTCTACAATATCAGTTTGTGTATAAAATACGATCAACTGATGACGTGAGTCAATATGAAATGAATTTTGCTGGTAATATCTGTATTAATTACTCGAATAAAATTCTCGATAACTTTGAAATTCGTTTGCTCAAAACATTTTCCTATATTTTTATTTTCGCATTAATAATTCCGAAATTTATCAATAACTTGAAATATATTACTGATTATTGGAAGTCGTTGAACTTTTCGAAGTCGCTGTATGCTTACAAATTTTTTTTTTTTTTTTTTTTTTTTTTTTTTCATGAAACTATGCATTCAAAACGATAAATTACTATTTTTATGGATATTGAGTACTTATTGCAAAAGAGTCGCGAATTATTTTCAACGCTCAAAAATAATTAAGAAAATCTTACTGATCGTATGGATAATCGGTAATTGGTGAGAATATATCAATATTCATTCAAATATTCGAGAATTAAAGAAAAATGAATATCACCAACTATTTCAAAGTTCAGAAATTAGAAGGAAAAAACGACTGACGTATTGAATATTTAGTAATAAGTACACAAATTTTACTCGCTTCTTTTGTTTATATAATACTAGCTATAGCTATAGCAAAACAAATTAGTTCACATCTAATGAATCGCATCAGTCTTAATAATTTCATCAAAGGCAATCGATAATTGATGAAAGTCTCAATAATTAAGGCGAGACGAAGTTAATGTAAATGGATATTCACAGTATTTTCATTGGATATGTAGTCTTGAGGAGGGTAGAATAGACAAATAGTGCACAAAGTTTCTTCTCGAATAAAATAATACAATCATTAAAGAAGTGAAAATTTCTTTTGAATGGTGAAATGAACAACTCAGCCGTGAATAAAGTACCTTTGGGAAAATGAAAATCTATTTCAGGAAAATCAATTGGGAATTCTTCGTTCAATTTTGAATAAAGTGACATGAATACTTCATTCAAAACTGATGATTTCAGACTTCATACCATTTGTTAACCATTGAAAAGAATCTAGATATTTCAATACGTTTCAAAAATATAAGAAGGACAGTAATTTTTGGCGTACACTCTCCGATAAAAAGGAATCGGTTCGGACGTGCTTCGCGGCAACCAAAGGAACTTTTTGAAACTTGGATCGGATACAATTTCGAAACCGGTCAGATCAGAAGTTTTTCAGTTGAGCGAAAAAAGATATTTCATGTGATCTTCATATTTCCAATCGGTGAACTACCACATTAGAATGAGAATATCTCGCTCAGAGTTATACATTGAACAGTTAATCATGAATGAGTGATATGGAAATATCCATAGTTACGCTGTGAGAGGTGACTGAATCGCTGCCACAACGATATAGATTAACGCGATACCTAAAAACATCTTTGCCATTCTCTACATCGTTTTCGCTTTTCCTCTTCTCCGGGTAATTTTCAATATATTGATAAAATGATTTGAATCAAGGTTGGCGAATCGATAAGAATTAGGCTACATAAAATGAAATGGTAAAATCGATTTTAATCCTCAGAATTGACCAGATTACAATTACGATATCATTCTTGGAAATGTTTTCATTCAAGCAGCTTAAAGAATGAGTTTCCATTTTTTTCGGCGCCAACAATCCGGTTGATGGACTAGTTGATAGAATCGAGAATCATGAATTCAACATTATTATTTCAGATGCACGGGCGGGATAGCTAAGGCAGCACAGTAGACAAGAAAGATGATGCAGTCACTGGAACTCGCGATAGATTTTCACATCAATTTTATAACCAACAATCATGAGTTGCGCATTTTATGGTAAATATGATATCTCTCCCCAATCATATTGAAATTTAAATTCCCGCTTGAATAGGTAAAAAATAGTCCTTCAGCAGAGCTCAAATTCCGTCGAATAATTCATAAACTTCGATACAAAAAGTAGAAAGTAAACATTTTCTTATCGTCAATGATGAATTACAAATACTATAGACGTTAGCCACAGGAAAATTGTTTTTCATTGATTCCATCAATATTCTCTTGACTTCAAAACTTTTCGTACTATTCCCATACGATCGAACCTACGGGAATGAATTCCAAAATTAAGAGCTCATGAGTTACCATTTTCTATTAGAGGATCACAACCGTCATCTATTATGCCGAACTGCATCATCGAAATCACGCCGCCCACGGTAAGTATTATAAGGAAAAAGAAATTCATACAATTTCATCATGTTTCATGATAATTATTCTCCCCAAGGCGAGACTAAAACAGTCAACTGTGGCGTCAAACCGAAAAAATATGAGGATAGAAACACAACGGGAAGAGGTTTTCTCGCAGAACCAGCACAGATGACAATGGACATTAAAACTTTAATGAACAGCTAGTGAATAAAAGTTATTGATCGGAATGTGCAACTCATACTACAGAATAGTAAGTTGTAGAAAGCGGTCCAATCGTGAACTTATATTTACTATATTGTATATACTTTCACAAAGCCGATCCCATCATGCCGCTATTCCATATTGAAAGATCATATCTTTTGTCTTGGTGATGATGGTGGTTGTGGGGAAATGATTTTCGGTCATTGCATTTCATCATAGCTATCAAATATATATCCAAGAATCATATATAATATGAGTCATATTCTATGTACATAGTCTATGTTAACATAACGTTGCCAATGAGAAGTTAAGTTCACTACGTGTGAATAATCACTGGTGGGCCCGATCAAATAAATTACAAACGAGTATGTTGCAAAAGTTGGATATAAGTTAGCTGGAATAACTATTGTCAGAACAGCAGTGCAGTATTGAGTTTGGAATGTATGAAAATACCGTCGCAACTGCAACCGGAAAATTCGAAATGGCCTGAAATGTATATCGTGTTAGCCTCACCCGTAGCGTGTCAGAATGAGAGCAACTGGTGACCCTATATCAGCGAGATTAACTTCTGCAATGACAAAGAATTCACATATAAATTCATTCTCATCTGCGATATTCATAGCTCGATATATAGGAGAACCTCGAGAACACCATCCCTTGAGGATCAAACTGCTGACCTAAAAAGCTAACTCTCCAAATCTCATGTGAATAAAAGAATACCGGGATTACGTTTTGAAGTCATTACGCATCTAGACATAAGTGCTATGAATTGTAGGTCCCTAAAATCTTAAATGGTAAATGCCAAGAGAGGGCTCATCAAGGATTATGACTAACGGGCACTCCTGAATTTTACGTTGAAAAAATTAACGCGAAACTTTGCTATTGATTCTGAGAAGGAGGACAATCATAAAATAGGTATTAAAGAGTACGATTTCACGACGGATGGTGTGGCATCGCCGGAGATATTCAACACTAACGATAATATTGCATAACGTGATCACATTAATTTTCGTATCTACCCTCGTCATGAGAGATGACGGAATGGTGAGGTGAAATATCGAAGGATTGGATACTAAAAGAGCTAAATTGACTACTATCCTGAAAGTATTGGCATTGAAACTTCAAAAAAAAGTGTTATTAGCATAAACTTTTTCATATGGGGGTGTGGTCATTCCCAAGAAAAAGAAAAAAGTCTTCTAGTTTCCTAACGCAGCGCAAGCGCACGGTTTTATGTCAAATAATGGATTGAAAATTCCGGAAAATAGAAATGTTACGATGGCCAGAAAGAAAAGCGTCTCCATTCGGTCTTCATATGCCTCAAACTGTCGACAATGCTTACACATTGTGACAAACATGGCAAACACACCTGACTGATTGAATGAACTGAATCTGTATCATATAGATTAACATACTTCTGATTGATATATTGAAGCGCCATGTCGATGATTTCACCAACAATTTCGTCTTCCGTAATGTCGTGGCCGGCCATCTTCACAGGCAACTGATCATTAGGATTCATTCTTTCGCAGAAACCAATGAAAAAACGTCTGTAGGCGCCCAAATATCCACCGTCATCCATCTCCATGACTTATTTGTTAATGCTTTTTTGGAATGGTCCCCTTCAGAAAAAACAATACTCAATTAATGAAATATCCAACAACTCACATAATTGCCAACATTTGACGCATTCCATAACAATTGTCACTCACAAATGTCATACCTCGAAATAATGAAACTTTTTATTGCCTTCCCGGTGCCAATCTATTTTCGCAAATGATTTTTCACATGATAGTCTTGAATCTTTTCCTCTCCCTCACGTCTTCCTGTTTAATAGCAAAAATAATCTGTAAATTTAATATTTGTACTTTCGGTTGCGTCACACATTTGAATAGACACACACGGATGGTGTGTCATAATATTTGTATTTCAATACACCTTCACAATAACAAATATCAGAAATGAAGAAATGACGGAAATGACGGAAATGGAACCAAATTGAAATCTGTCGAAATAAGTCTACCATAATGTACTACTTATACAAAATATACATGTGACTTGGACTTTCCAGTATGAGAAATTTGCCTCCTAATTATTCTTACTGCTGAATTTTTCGTCGCTCAAAGTTTGGCTGCTTATTCTCTCTCTGCAAGTAAGAGTATATAATGTATAATATACTGTAGGACAGTACCACAGCTCTGTCAAATGAATCTCTCCCAGCAAATATCCCTATATAAATAAATCAACCGGTGGTACCGCAGCTCTACCAGCAGTATCCCTACACAGATAACTCAACGGAAAATATCCCAATCAAGAATTTCCTTCATGTTTGAATGTCCCAAATGTTGAATATTACCAATGTTGAAAATCCCCATCAACCAAATACTCGTATTTAGTAAATCGTAAATCTGCTGTTAAAATTGGCTACCATTAAATACCTGTTGGTTACCACTACTCAATTAGTGATTACGTATATTCTTGAATGAATCTATCCGTGAACATGCCTATCCTTTGTTAATTTCATCGTTGAATATGTAAGTTTATCGAGACTGCACATTTGGATGGCGGTACCACACTCTCCCAAATGAATCTCTACCAGTCAATATCCCTAGACATATAGGGTGCGTTCGGGGAGTGCGCTTTAAGCGCTTTGAGCACGTTTTGTTGTTCGACTTGTTGTTTACAGCGCCAATAAGCGTTTGCATGGACACCCGGAATCTCGGGGCTCACTAAGTTAGCCCCCCAGAATTTGTTTTTTTTCAATTCTTGAACTTTTATCGTTAGTTCATCGTTTGTTCCTTATTGTTCACTATAAACATTTGTTTGTTCCCAATTTATTTATTTAAAAAATAATTTATTAAAAATGTGCCATTAAGTTAGCCCCCCTATCGCAATTTTCAATATTTTGTTATCAATACGGGTCAATAAACCTCTGTTCATGATTGTTCATGAATGAAAAACGTTTGTTATTACTTTAGATTGTTTATTTGTTCTTTAATTAACATTTTTAATTGGCTGAACATTTGTTTTCTAAATATTAGCACTGCGCATGCGTCAACTTTACGTTCAAACTTTTAACGCGGTCTTTTTGAAAATTATAGTGATAAGCTAAAACTATCGCATTCTTAACTGTGCTATAAGCTATTGCCAGTATGATTGGAATTCGACTCGGGTTGGCGAGACGGTCGAACCCGAACCTAAAGACCCAGGCCCCTGCCAGAGGCCGCATATTCTTATCTGCCACTACGGCGTCGCTATTCCGGGTTAAATTTGGGAGAATCCTGCCTTTTCAATGGTTCTAAATGACCTAGGGCTTCGCCCTGCACCTTAGGTCTTTTAGAACTTGAGGGTGTTGGATTGTCAGGAAAATTTCTCTTCACCCTCCTCGTTGCGGTATCATACTGAGTCGGTGCTTTTTCCTCAATGGGGATCCGGACATGAGAAGCTAAGGGCAGAGGGCAGCAAAAGCGTTAGACCCGAAACCCGGCATATTTTGAAAGCAGATTCAAAAGTACA